>JAXDDW010000286.1:0-2500 GCA_034670385.1 Hoplostethus mediterraneus | reverse complement strand
TTTGGATTCAAACCTCACATTCAAAAAGCAGGTAAAGAAAGTCTCTCAATCAAATACAACTTGGCCAATTTCAGATATATAAGAAACTGTTTAACCACCAAAACTGCAAAATTATACTTTAATGCAATGCCTCATTTAACGTACTGCCTTACCAGCTGGACACAGTAAAGCCAGTCCAGTGTGTTCACAAGCCCTCAGGGTGTTAGACAAGAAATCCATTCGCCATCACCACTGCAGTATTCTGGATGAGCATGCCCTTATAAGTTGGGATAACATTACAAAGTGCAGTGATGCTAGCTGGTCTATAAGATTCTCCATGGTCTTGCCCCACCCCCACGCTGCCGGTTGTGGAACCCCATACCGTGACACATTCGTAATATCAAACGCACCCTGAAAACCTGGTTCATAGATAATCAGGTCTGTCAGCAGAACCATGAGCCTTCTGTGTCCGTCTGCATGAACCATACCTTTGTATTGTCATGTGTTCAATGTGTGTTTACCATGTTGTATGTACCATTGTTATACTTACTGGTACTAATTGCTTGTTTCCACTGCTTTGTTATTGTGTTTTTATTGTGTTTTTATTGTGTTTTTATTTGGCAATCAACACCTTGCCCAGGGACGACAGTTGAAAATGAGCTACCCAGCTAAAACTGAACATGTACAGAAATGTTAACTGATGTGCAACTAAACTGTCTGACTCTAGTGGTCTGTCTGTCTGTCCCTCTGTCTGTCTGTCTGTCCCTCTGTCTGTCTGTCTGTCAGTCAGTCTGTCCCTCTGTCTGTCTGTCAGTCTGTCCCTCTGTCTGTCTGTCTGACTCTAGCGGTATTGTAGTGTAATCTTGTATGATGTCGCTGTTATTTTTTCTTAATCTGCTTTTCTAGTTTCATGTTTTTTTCCGTGTCTTCAAGCAGCGTGGTGTATGAGGTGTATGAGGTGTATGTGGTGTATGGTGTATGAGGTGTATGAGGTGTATGAGGTGTATGAGGTGTATGTGGTGTATGAGGTGTATGTGGTGTATGTGGTGTATGAGGTGTATGAGGTGTATGAGGTGTATGAGGTGTATGTGGTGTATGAGGTGTATGAGGTGTATGAGGTGTATGGGGTGTATGAGGTGTATGAGGTGTGAGGTGTATGAGGTGTATGAGGTGTATGAGGTGTGAGGTGTATGAGGTGTATGAGGTGTATGTGGTGTATGTGGTGTATGTGGTGTGTTACGTCCCCGGTCTAGGAGTCGGGAGCGCAACATAAAATAGAAACAAAGAACCTAAATAGGTGCAAAAGTGAGTTTATTTACATACAGTGACATAGGCTATACAATAAATTAAGCTGGACTTCAGGGTGAACCAGTGGCCAAAACAATAAACAAAACACTATTTCCTCAATAATACCCTACCTAAACCCTAACCGAGTAAAAGAAACAAACAAAAAGACATTTGCTAAACCTACCTACCTAAACCGAACCAAAGACAAGAGAAAACAGAGATTAAACAAAAATGGCAATTCACCCCTACTGCTTAGTGCTATACAAGGTTATACCAGCAAACCACAGGATTATCGAAGTCACAAAAGAACAAGAGATAGCAAATCGAGGAGGCGCCGCTGTCAAGCATCGACCCTCGTCGTACGTCTGAGAATCAGGAAGTTAAATAGACCAACCCCTTCTGGATCGGCCAATCCCCGCACTGGAAACGCCACCTGTAGATTGACATAGATCTTGCACAAACACAGCGAGCTCTCACTCTCCAACACAATACAAAATACGGCTGGCCGTAACACCCCCCTTCCTAAAAAAAAACATCTCCCCCAAAGAAGTTTGTAAATTAGGACTGGGCTGAAACACGGGAAAGGGCATCGGCTAGTACATTCTCTGTTCCTTTTTTGTGGTGAATCTCCAGATTAAAATCTTGTACTAGTAGTGACCATCTCATCAGTCGCTGATTTGAATTCTGCATCTGGTTCAGGAACACTAGGGGGTTGTGGTCAGTGTACACTGCAATGGGTAATGGACTTGAACCAATGTACACTTCAAAGTACTGTAAAGCAAGCAGCAATGAGAGAGCCTCTTTCTCAATGGTACTATAATTAGTTTGAGGTGCACTGAATTTTTTCGAGAAGTAACACGTGGGATGATCAATACCTTGCTCGTCCTCCTGCAGTAGCACAGCACCGGCCCCACTGCCACTAGCATCTACCTCTAATTTGAACGGACGAGTAAAGTTTGGGGCTGCGAGGACAGGGGTACTGCAGAGGAGAGCTTTGCAAGATTCAAAAGCATTTTGGCACGCATGTGACCAGACAAAGGGTATCTTCACACTAGTCAGGCTAGTGAGGGGAGCAACCACATCAGCAAAATTTCTACAAAAACTACGATAGTACCCGGCCATACCCAAGAAACGACGGAGCTCACGTCTGGTCTGAGGTACGGGGTACTCTAAAATAGCTTGGACCGTACTGACCTTGACCGTACACTAGCTTGCCAACTCACACTTGGCCAAG
>JAXDDW010000285.1:117500-166614 GCA_034670385.1 Hoplostethus mediterraneus | reverse complement strand
TTAGGGAAAACGACCCCCTCTCTGTAAATGTTTTCCTTTTTTTTTCTCCCCTTTTGCTTCTTGTTCTTCAAAGGGGAAACGCGTCACCCACTTTTTACTGAGCAAAAAAAAAAACGGGACCGGCGGGGCCCGGTGGCGCACCGAAACGAGTCAAACGTAACAGCTGCGCGCGGCGGCGCTCATTTCCATGCTAGCTCCAATCATTTACATTACAATCAAGAGCCGCGGTTGCTTTGTTTTTTTTTTTTTTCTCTTCCCCGCACCGGGGGTGTCCTCGCTGAGCGTTTTTGACGAACAGAACGAATGTATCATCAAATGCTCTCCTCCGATCACACGTATCCATTATTCAGGAGATAAAAGCGGCATGGGAAAGGAGAGAGAGAGAGAGAGAGAGAAGGAGGGCTCGGTTCGTTCAATGGCAGCCCTGGGCACAGACAGTTCTCTGCCTGTCACATACCTGCCGCTGCCACTTCCCTTTAGCATAAGCAAGCGTGAAATGTTTACTTGAACACATTTCTGAGGGAGAGCGTGGAACGGGAGCTGGCACCAAACCCGCATTGAGGTACGCCGATGTGACAGATATATAAAACAGGGTGAAAAGAGAGAAAGGGGGAGGATGAGCGAGAGAGAGAGGGAGAGAGAGAGTGAAAGAGCAACTGCCACTTTGTCATTGCACCGAGGTACGTCGTCTTCGGCGTGGGATAAATCCAAACCGTCCCCCCCCCCCCCCCCCCCCCCCCCCCTCTGTCCTCGTGCCTTCAAAGCGTCCGGGGGCATCGCCATGCCGTTCACGTCACGGGACGGGCGCGCATTAGCTGTCAAACTCCGCTTTCATCTGGCAACTTCAAAAGAGGCCCATTGATTACTCTAAATGGCCATTACCAAACATCCTACGCTCGCAGCCTCAGTCGAAGCACCGGCAAAGAGGGAGAATGCTGGGGGGGGGGGGGGGGGGGGGGGGGGGGAAATCACCGCGAGGTTGAACGCGAAGTGGATGGAGAGGAGAGCAAAGCACAGACAGGCAAGTGGCGTGGAACAAAAAAAAAAAGAAAAAGCGATAGACAGATAGACCAAAAGAGGAGAAGAAAACATCACTTGCAAAAACAACACTGAACAATGGAAATGACAAGCACTTTTGTATGTGTACAAACTAGGCGCTCTTGTCGAACGCGTGGTAGGAGAGTGATGTGAACACGGGATCCCCTGAGATCCCCCCCCCCCCCCCCCACAAGACAACGGAACAGAGCCGAGCGGCTGTCTGCCGAGACAGGCTCACACAGCAGAGAGAGAGAGAGAGAGAGAGAGAGAGAGAGAGTCATGCAGGCAAGAGGCAGGATTAGGGAGAAGCAAGGCTGCGTTCACAACTCCAAAGCGCTCCCCAACTTCCGCTGATCTCTCTTCTTCGGTATCAGTAGAACAGAGGTGCACAAAGGGAGCAAATCTAACAGAAACTCCTGACGAGACAAAGTAAACGTTGTAACTGAGTCATGGTGGCATGGAGTGCAGACGGCATCACAAACGAGGTGATACGATGCTGGTGTCTGTCGGATCGAAGCCGAGGGCTGATATTTCCTTATTTCCTGCCGATATCTTCAAATAAAATCCCCAAAATTTCAGTGTGTCCTCCAGAATTTCATTGTTGTCAGCGTGGATATTAATAAAACATACTCATGCATCAAAATCCAATCAAAATGTTGCATTCTGGTCATCGGCTTCCTATAGTGTTGATCAGATCTGCCATAAATATCAGACGGATATATCTGTCTAACCAGAAGACAAAGCTGCTGATGGGTGATGATGATGTTGATGATATGATGACAGTAGTATCTTAACAATAAGAATGATTCTAAATACCTTCATATCTTTTCAGGGACTTTATCAAACATATGCAGCTTGTTTACAAGGTCTTTTCTTTGCCTCTCTCCATCCTCTATTTCATTGGCGGCAATTTCACATGTTCCTTCCCCCGTCAGATGTTTTGCATCAAACGGTGCTAGCGTAGCATGACTTAGCGCTACTACGCTATCTTCTCTCCCCTTCTCAGCTCCAAAACGCTGTTGTCCTATTGCGTTCCCAAACCGGTGACTGCTACCTAGCCGGCTGGTTCACCAACAGGTGCATGGCTTCACTCTCACCGATGTTGCACTCTTGTTTCCGTCCATCAACATCCTTATATTTCTTAAATTTCAAGGGTTTACTGAACATACGCAGCTTGCTTACAAGGCATTGCATCTTCTAGGCTAGGCATTAGACGACTTCTCTCTCGCGCTCTCGCGTTCGTACGAGAGCTTTCCTTAAGCCACATGGACTCAGAGCACCCTCTACTGGACGGTCTTTGGATAGCAGGTAAGTACAATACCAAACAGCAACTATAGCACAACAGCGATGATGACGACGTTGACCTTATTATTCCATTAGGAAACAGAAAGTCCCCTCTCTTCCATGATGACTTCTACAGGGCATGTCTGGTCAATGACTGGCTTCATGAGTATGAAAACAATAGAAACCATATGCATCATTTCCTCAGTCACTAGTTGAACACATACTGGAAAATGTGGGATTGGCACTTGAGACAGCGTCTTCCATGATGATGGAGTGTCTCAAGAATGGAGTTGAGTTGATAACCGACTCTTACCGGGGGATGTGGAAGCTGGCCTGGCGCCTCGTGGTGGTCCCGCCCTCCGTTAAAGGGAGATTTCACGTTTTAAAGGAGGCTGACTCATTGACCGTGAACTACTACTTCTTGAAGTCCATCCACAAAGCTCTTGTCTTAAGTAAACAGGAAACCGTTTTGAGTGGTTGATGCCGTAAATCCAATAGGCTTCTTAAAAAATAAGGAACTATCCCCTCAAGACACATAATAATGGTGTTTTATTTCTTTGAGTTTCTGTGACTACGGTAAGAGCTGCTCATTTCAGTAGAGTCAGTATTTCACACATTTGATGAAAATCCTGTAAATTAAGTACTGCATTGCATTAGTATTACATTATTACAAAATGTAAATGTGTAAAATTGTGTTGATGTATGTATGTATGTTGCATGTATTTACACCTATTATCACGTTATATTGAAAAGTACCACAAGATATGATTTCCCTAACAACATTCTGTATTAACATGGTTAAGAATGACCTTCATTGTTTTGGGGGAAAATCAACTCAATAATAGGTCAAGTTTTAAAGCTGCACTAGGCAGGATTTATATGTAAAAATACACCAAGTCACAACGTCGGGCTGCAACAGAGAAGAGCGTCCCATCCCTAACAGAAACTCTTCGTGTTTGCCGAAAATAAATGCTGGTCTGGCCACTGACGGGAAAAACGTCTCCACCGACAGGAAGTGACGAGTCAAAACTTAAACCCGACATACAAACTTGTCTCCTGAACAGCTGGACTCACCCACATTAGATCGTCTGCCTCTCTCGTCCCTTTGGTCTCCTTTGGTATGAAGGAACCGGTCGGGTTGGTAAACACGAGCGTGCTGTGTGCAGTTCACTGACCTCACTTTACAGGATTTCTGGGGATCGAAATCCTTAAATTACCTCTCGTGACCATTTGTGTGAGAAGTGCAAAGTTGCTAAGCACAGCTTTAATGTTAAAAACCTTTTGTCAGAGTTACAGAATTGCATGCAGAGTTGACAACAAATACATGTCATGACTTCCGAGACCATTCGAGCCAAAATGTGTTGGTTTCTAACGTGCATTCTTTGTCTCGAGCTGAATTATTTCGGGCACCTCGGCGGGACCTGTGAGGTTGCGACAGTTTTTTGCCCTTTGGAAGGAAGACAGATGCGTTGGCAGGCACAGCCTTGTAGCAGCCATCACGACAACCTCTCACTTCCTCATTTACACTCTCGTGATGATGTCACATCTGCAGGCCTATGGCAAGGAGGCAACAGAGATCATGTCGCAAAGCAATTGTGTGTGTCTGTGTGTGCGCACGTGTGTGTGTGTGTGTGTGTGTGTGTGTGTGTGTGTGCGCGCGTGCCACAGCTCATCACAACAGTATGTGTGTGTATTGGCCATCAGAGGGACATTTGGTGAGCAGCAGCAGTTTGTGTGTGTGTGTGTGTGTGTGTGTGTTTGTGTCAGACAGCTCCATCTCTGTGGCAGGGAGGAAACACTGATTTATCTGTCGTCATTAAACTGGTGCCATTATTACTGTGCCCTGCTCTCCTATTACAGCACAGCCCCAGCTCTAAAGCCTGTAGCACAACACACACACACACACACACACACACAAATACGCACACTTGCAAAGGCATAAGCAGTGATGCACATGCACGCAAACCCAACACACACACGCAGTCACATGCTTGAAGAGGAGACACAAACCTATAAATGTAATGCACGCACATACACACCCATGCATACACACACATACGTATGCACAGCACACACAGAGGAAGAGAGAGAGAGAGAGAGAGAGGGAGTACAGCAGACAGAACGAGGGCCTTGGTGGGTGTTTAGTCAAAGGGTAGATTACATTTTCAGCAAATCATCAAGCCACAGCGCCTTCAGAAGGACTACAAAACACCAACGCAACACAGGTACCGGTAGAGAGACAGCAGTATGTGGAGACGCAGCACATCGGGCTGGAGTCTGAGCCTACAGACAGACCATCACAGTTTGGTTCTCACGACTTGGAGATATGTATCGGGCATTTTGCAAATGAATGAAATGAAAAATATTTCAACATGAGCATGCATGAACACATGATACACACACACACACAGACACACATGCAGGCCACACCCCTGCCACCGTACGCACACACGGTTACAGAAACACACATACACACGTTACACCATAACGACACGCCTAACTTTAAAGGGGTATTACGTAATTCTGACCTTTGTCGACCTCCATCGGTGATGATGGTGCTCACATGTTCCCAGTGGAGGAGTAAGCTAGCTAATCGGAGCAGAGATCCAACAGAGACGTACTGGAATATCGAGACTGCTTTGTCATTTTTGAAAAACAGAAATCTCAGCGCCTGGTGACGTCATTGTCAAGTCATTGGTATTGGTCAACAACCCCATCAAACACCTGCAGGTGGTCATCTTGTGCTATGGGGCAGTGAAAATCGGACTTATCGTACCTTCAAACCTCATCCTAAGCTAAATCAGTGCGTGTGCTATATACAGTCGATGGCACCGGTGCAGCCGCAGCCACCGCTGCAAGATTTTTATCGCTGCTGTGGTGGTGAAAATACACGCATCCATCATGGGCGTGGAACCAAAGCGCCTGAACACCGCCCCGCTTGGGTGTTCAGTGGAAAGAAAACCCAAACGTACATAATGTATCCTCAAATGATGCTCCAGCTTACAACATTTTATCAGCTGTCATCAACTGTCACTGTCTTTCTTTGGTTGCAAACTTGAGGCTTCTAATTTCTTTCTAATTTATAGTTTATAGTTATCCAGTTAAGAGCAAATTAGCAATTTGCATTATTATGTTTATGTTTCTGATTCAGGTTTTGCATAGCAACAGATATTTTGTCATCATCTGTCAATTAAATGTATTTAGTTGCGAGTGATGATCGTGTCTTTCCTTGTGGGAAACAAATGTCTCCACAAGGAAAGACACACACGACATACACACAAACACACACACACAAACACACACACACACAATAATGCATCAGTATGTACCCCCCCCCCCCCCAGCCCCTACCCACCCAAAAGCCAAACAGACCATAAACGGCTGGTTAACCCTCGTTCAGACCTCCCCTGCAGGTTGTATGTGGCAGATCTCGGAGGCAGATGGCGCTGCCAGGCATGTATATATTTTATGTTCTTACCCCGCCCAGACTCGGGGGCTCGGGTCGCTAAAAAGCCCATAAAAAAATCAAAGATCAGCGGATACAGCTAATAATATAATCATTGGGAACACCTGCAAAGTTGCAGATGGGTGATTTCAGGACGACGCTTCGTCAGTCGCGAGGTCCCGCCCATCCATATGGAGAGCTGGGAACGGTGGGGACACTGTCACTCAGCCCCTCTCTCTCTCTCTCTCTCTCTCTCTCTCTCCCCCCCTCCCCAACCTCCCACAGTCTGCCACAGAGAAAATGGAAAATGCAGACTTTTTATAGAACTACAAGCTGCAATGCAACCTCATCCTGCCTTAAGGTGCTGCTAACCCACCTAAAAGAATTTCATTAGTGAGGATTAAAATAGAGAGTTTCAGTGTCCCGACATGGTCTAAATGCTTTTCACAGAAGCTTTTGTACCCCGAAGAAGTTCAGGAAGAAAAATGCTCATATTCTATTTCCCAGGTTGCTGCTGAAAACAGACAAAGACAAAAAGTCTCTATGTCTGATTCAGACCAGATTCCCTGTTTTTCACCGACACCAATAGAGCATTTATTTTGAAGGAGCCCATGCTGTTTCAGAAGTATTTCGTTTGTATTTGTACATGATGTGAAGAAGAGAAATGAATTAGCGATCATACAGGGACAGGTGGAGTGTGTGTGTGTGTGTATGTGTGTGTGTGGCAGGTCAAGTGTCTATTTGTCTGCCATCCACTCTTCCCCTGCCGTCATCTTTAAAGGACTCTTGTAACCCCATCTCCATCTGATCTCTAACCTGATCAATTTTACCGAGATGTTGTCTCGCAGCCCACTCAAAATGAAAAAGAAAAAAGAAAAAAAGACCCGACTCCCTCTCTCTCTCTCTCTCTCTCCGTCTCCCTCCCTCTCTCCCCATCTCTCGATGTCACTCCGGAGAGGAATCCCTTTGAAGATATTTCGAAAAAAAGTCTGTGGTGTCATCAAGTTTCACGGCGAGGCAATATGTTGTTTAAGGGTTACGGGATGAGCGATGCAGCTGGCTCGCGCTGTCACTGTGTGATAACTATGGAGCGCTCTTCATACAGCTTTTGACATTGAGACGTTTGGCTCTTAGGCTTTAAAGCGGACAAAATGATAATTTGCAGTGGTCTGGACTTATGTCTTGAGTTTTTAGAGAATATCCTCTGCAAAACGTCAGTGGACATTTTCACTTAAAGCTGCACTGGGCTGCAACAGAGAAGAGCATCCCATCCCCCTTAAGTGAAACACTCGATTTCACCCTATTTACCCGAATGAAATTCTGGTGACGGGTATTCTGGGATGTCTTCTTCAACCAATCAAAACTTAAGAGTGAAATACAAACTGGACTCCCCAACGTTATAACGTTGATATGTTTTGGTCTCCTCTGGTATAAAGCGATCACAGAATTCAAGCAGTTCCCTCCCTTTGCCACTTGGAGCCGCCAGTGTGCAAAGTTGCCTCGTGTATCTTTAATGATTGTGATTGCTGAATGGTGTCAGCCGCGTGATATTACAATTTATTAGAATTCGCAGACGGTTGTCAAAAGGCATTCTGGGAAGCGTAGGAAATCACTGACTGAAGTAGAAGTAGACGAGGCAGGTTGAGAGGAAGTGGATTTTGTCGCCATCTTTTGTCATTGCTGTGGTGTTGTTGCACTGCACTTCCCAGAGATCACTTGTCAACATCGGCGTGAAGGCGTTAGAGAGCTCCAAGAGGAAATCCTGGACAGTCTTGAAAAAGATGGATTAGTTCAGAAAGTGTCGTGGGCACACACCTCCTGCCACATATGTACAAGAATTTTCTAACACCATTGAGCCTCTGTATACTTTCTGTATACTGGTCACAGTATTAAGAGGTGGTCCACGTTTAGCGGTTTGATTCAGAATTGTAAGATCATGGGAAAGTAACACAGCAAGTTTGAGAACACAAAAGAAAAGGAAAACAGCACTTTGATGGACGGCGGGAGGACGAGAGATTTTCCAATGGTGAAAGTAATTTCTGAGCCAATGTGTTCAATGTCAGCCTGGACATAATCATTAGCCAGCTTCCCCAAAGGCTGAGAAGGATGCGGGAAAACAGTACAACTGTATATATCCCAGGTTCCTAGAACATGCTGAGAACGCTGAGCTCTTTCAGTACGCAGAGCGGACCACTAGCGACAGGGACATATCTGACAGTCTCCCTGGCCAGCTGCTGTCATTCAGGACAGACGTTTGCAACGCTAGCGACAGTTAAGGACCTGGCCAAAATGCTCAATGTTGACCACAGCTCAGTGGCAGCAAAATTTGGTACTGCTATTTCTCACCATACCGGTCACAGAGCGCTCATTCTTCAAACTTAAAGCCATAAAAGCCTACTTGAGGAGCAGCATGGGTCAGGAAAGACTGAGTACATTGGTCAGACTTTCTCTTGAAAAGCCAAGAATCTGAAGAGTATTGTGGGACATTTTGCAGGCAAGGCACGACGAATGCATGTTGAATCCCACTATTGATGAGGATAATTTTCTAGGGTATTTCTTTTGGAGGGGGAGGAGGGATTGATGCATGTCTATGTGATGCCATCATGAGAGCCTAATAGCTGCGTAATGTCAAATGGTCAATTACATGCAATTGTTTTGCACTAGGGCCCGTCATGTTCTACTCATGCTACTGCTTGTCAATCAAACAGTGTGTCCAGTACTGTGACGTCTTTCTCTCTGGATTTTCTGTTGATGGGGTTTGAGTTTCTGTAGGTGTTGCTCTTTTCTTTGTCTGTTCAGCCACGGTGGCTATCGCTGCACACGGTAACTACCCAGTTCTAGTTATTCTAAACAAACTGGAAACGTAAAACGCATCACTTCCTGTCTCCGGAGGATGTTTTCCAGGAAAGACCTACCTGGGGTTGAATCACTATAGAGTTATAACAATCAGAGATAGCGAGTATAAAAAATGACTTTTATTTACATGAAAATGTTGCAGATAATTTATATTACAGACTTACAGTATGTGGTTCTTCATCTGATAGCATTAAAGGTTGAAATGAACACTTTATAGTGTGGATTAAACACACACACACATACGGTCCACCCAGCATGCGTTGGTCCACTCGGTCCCATCTAGGCTCTCAGCACAGTGACACATGCCAGCTGATTAGTGGCTTATTGCAATGTCAAGACGGTGGATTTTTATATCCAGGTTTGGAGCATGGGGTGGGGGGGTGTGGGGGGGGTGGTGCTAGGCCCTGCTGCTCACAGACCACTGACAGGTGTTGGAGTCAAGGACAGCGCTGTCACTTCATATTAACTGACACATAAATCCAGACAGGGAGTGAGGAGAGGGAGAGGAGCTAAAGTTGGGTGCTGATATTTCTGATTCTCTATCCAGGCAGACATAAATCCAACAAGATGAGTACTTTCTGTCTTCTTTTCAATCCGAGCGCGTCCCCAGCTGCCTGTCTAGCTCAAGTTTTTTTTACAAGTTTTTATAGAAACCTTCCGCATGCGCACAAATGCGCACCACACACACACACTGCATATCTTCACACTGACACAAACACACACATTGATATGGTAGAGATTCATGGCCAGGGGCAAGCATGTTGAAAAAGGACTCTCTTCAGCGACGCACTCGATTTTTGGTTTTCTTATATGTTTCAAATAGTGATTTCTGGTGACTGGAGGGAAAGAGGGATTTCAAAGTTAAAAAATCAAATACTTAAGTATATTTTGAATGACGTATTGTACCTAGCTACATCTTAAGTAGCATACATTACCGAACACAAATCTTAGAAAGTAAAAGTCTATCTGTCCCTCTTCATGCTGTAGAATGGAACATCAAAATAAAACTCTGGAAGGACCTTTCTGAACCTGGTCAGATTACAGTGATGAAAAAATAGTAATCTGGCTGTACTTTGTTTATGTACCTTTTTTTTTTTTTATTGCATTGCATGGGAACAATGTATATTTAAATGTACTTTAAATGAGCTACTTTTCACTTTTACTCAGGTACCAGATATTTTATGTCTTGTGTAGAAATTCACCAAAAGTACTTCTGCTTGAGGTGGATATTTTTGGTAGAGCACACCTGTCAGAATCTCTTTAAATTCAGTATAAGGGGTGCACACAGAATTTGGCCCGCTGAAGTGGAGCTGACGCATTACAGAACAGTTACACAACACAGCGTTAACAAAAACGGTGCAGGACAAAACGTAATGGGACCTCACATACAGCGCAGTCAAGATGTACAGTAGTGTGTGACAGAAGATTAAACATAGGCACACCACATGTATACATTCAAGGCTGAAGAATTGTTCCAACTTGCAAAATATAACAAGGCTGATAGATAGCCTGAATCTCAGCGTCCATGTGCAGATTAGCAGGGTTCAGGCGGTCCGTGGTGGCGTGTGTTTGGCTCAAACACTCAACAGTCTCAAAACTCTGAAACACATTAGGTGTTGAGGGAAAGTATGCAACACACCAATACCAACTCTGCATTACTAAAAGGTCAATCTTCTTAAATTGGTTAATGGTAGTTGCCTAGGGGGTGGTGGGGGGGTGCATCTATGTTCCCAGAGTCCTATGTTCCCAGGGCTCTATGTTCCCAGAGTCCTATGTTCCCAGGGCTCTATGTTCCCAGAGTCCTATGTTCCCAGGGCTCTATGTTCCAGAGTCCTATGTTCCCAGGGCTCTATGTTCCCAGGGCTCTATGTTCCCAGAGTCCTGTGTTCCCAGGGCTCTATGTTCCAGAGTCCTATGTTCCCAGGGCTCTATGTTCCCAGGGCTCTATGTTCCCAGAGTCCTGTGTTCCCAGGGCTCTATGTTCCCACAGCCCTCCTCCAGAACATGGAGCCCTGGGAACATAGAACCTTCTGAACATCAATCCCTGGAACATAGAGCCCTGGGAACATAGAACCCTGGGAACATAGAACCTTGTGAACATAGAACCCTAGGAACATAGATCCCTGGGAACATAGAACCCTGGGTACATAGAGCCCTGGGAACATAGAACCTTTGGAACATAATGTACTATGCTAACATGTTAGCGTGTGCACAGGACAGAGATTTCTACCAGAGACACAAGGGATGTTGGTGGTTCTCCCATCATAACATGTAAAAGGTAAATTAGTCCTTTAAAGGAACCACTCTGTTTCCACTACAGGCTGTAAATGGGCCACAGGCTTCATTGACTCTCCATGCTGACTTTATCAAATGTGAAGTGAAAAAGTAGCCATTTAGGTGGCCCTTTTTTTGAAAAGAAAAAGTCAGAAAAGGTAACGCATTCATAGGATTGACCCTTAATTTTGTTGGTTTATGGACACACACACATGAAAATGCAATATGGGACATGGAAAAACACTGTAAGGGTTTAATTTCAGCTACAGAGAGAGAAAAAATGTCATGATTAAAACAAGTTTTTAATATTTTCATGTTGGGGTTTACAGTGTTCGTCTCATAAGAGCAGATCATCCAACTTCAAATACCAGGGAGGTGAGAGTCACTCGGCGCTACTGTGCTAAATAATGCCACACTAAAAACAAAACGTTATTGAGGAAAGTATCGCTTTTAATACTCCCACATAGTTATACATCATTCATTTCCACACAGTCCCATGGAGGTCCCATAACAGGCTACAGTAAATGGCCAAACACATTCAATAGGGGAATGTAGTTATAGCCATCGTGGAAGTCCTGCGTCTATCATGCATCAGGCCTGCAATAGTACCAGAATGGCTGCATGCATATTGTAATACAGCTTGTTGGACGTCTAGTTGCCTTTTGAAGATCAAATTAAATGTATTTATTCACATTTTTAACAGCCCAGCAGTAAAAACAAGCACAACGCCCGTCATTATTTGAGGCAACATTCACACACATTCTTTAAAGGGATATTAAGTAATCTGTGACCTTTATCAACCTCCATCAGCGATCAGTAGGAATCGCAACAACAGGGATAAAGCTGATCTCCTCCTGCAAAAGGTTTCTGTCATGGCCGCCTGTAATGGAGAGAAACAACAAAGTTGCAATTCTTACAACAGGGAGGAGCGGCTAATTAGAGCCGAGATCCAACAGGAGCATGTAGCGAAGAGGTAATGCATCACCGTGATAAATACTATAATAATACTCCTTTGGCACCTCGCTTTTCCTTTGTAGTCGATGAAATGTGTTGCGGCGGGTAGGGTGGGAGAGTCTCGAAATCGGGAGCTTCTTGAAATTCCTAAACAGAGGACGGCCCGGAAAGTTTTGAAATTCTGATATCGTGATTTTGTGCTATGGTGCATTAAAAAACGACTTATTGCCCCTTTGAAACCTCCACATGCAACTTTTCACCCTGAGGCAGGAAGTGTATTGTTAGTCTCGCCCTCCTCCCTCTCAATTGGTCAAGTTCTCACCCCAGCCCCGAACCCAGCCACTCTGCAATGACAATAAAATGCTGATGTTCATCTTGTCTTAGCTTAGCTTCTTAGCTTTGCTGTTCTTTTCCTTACAGCTCTCCTCCATTGTTGTCGCTGCTATTGACTTCCCTGCGCTGTGATGCTAGCCTCACCTTGACAGCCACAACAGGCTCTCTGCTGGCCACGCCCACAGCAAAAGGTACACGCCCCAAAATGTCCCCAGCATCATTGAAGCATCATTTTCAGGCATGTGCACACAGAAAGACAGACTGATAACGTGCAATACATCCTACTTGTAGTTGCACATTGCAGCTTTCTGTCCCCTGCATCTAATGACAAGCATCCATCCTGAGCCTTTCTCCACATATAGATATCCCCTCTCGTTCCTGGTGCTCTCCCCACAGGGAATAGCTCTTGGTTTATCACTGTCCAGTGCTCAGTGGCCACAGTAATTAGAAAGGCTGGGACATGCATTTGCAGTGTCCTGCTGAGGCCCCAATCACCAATAACAGCATTTATTGTTTTCTAATCAGCGGCCCTTTGGCTGCTCCGATCACTCAGTAAATAATGGAGATGTCAATATTCTCCCGGCCCCGTGACTCTGAAGCCCGTTCGCCACCCTCTCTCTCTCTCTCTCTCTCTCTCTCCCCCACTGCAGCCACCATAAAAACCCCCTCATTAATCACACATTACGTTTGAAACGAGTTCAAACTGTCGAGTGTTGAAAAGTCACCCACGCAAAAATACACGCGCACGCTCACAAACGACACGTGCACGCTCACAGACGACGGACAGACAGACACAAACACACACACACACACCTTTTTTCGACCCTTACAGGCTACCCCCCACCACACCGCCCCCCGCCCCACCCCCCCCCTCCCCTCCATACATTAGTGGTCAAGCAGCCAAAATGTCGTCTTGTCAGTGCGGCAGCTCTATTGATTAGCACTTCCAGCCTCTGTTCTGGCCCAGGAATTACCCCTCTAATCTTGTAGTGAGTTATTTGCTGGAGACCAATCAGCCTGATCAGACGAATTACCCTCTCTGTAACTGCCTGGACATGCGAACTCTGCGAACACACACACACACACACACACACACACACACACACACACACACACACACACATACAAGTGTGCTTACATACACGATGTGCTCACAAACAAGCCTATACATGTACACACAAATATATGCATGCATTTTCTAACACACTCTCTGCTCATCTCCTTTCTGTTTCGTCTAATCAATCACACACACACACACACACAGAAAAACACACAAAGGGCAGATACGTGCACTCACACATAGGAATGTGCTCTGTTCACCATTATCCATGTCCACTCAAAATATACTATCTCTTTATTGATATAACTTTATTTAGTGGACAGCCAGCAGTCATGACGAATAATGCACTTCATACTCGATGCTGACTATCAAAGGCTCCGTTCACACTGCAGACTCAACGACCAAATTACTGTCTGATTTTTCGGATGACTGTTCATATCTGTTCTAGGATGTATCCCATACCAATGTGGAGAAGGCACACTTCTCCCATTTGTTTCAAACATTTCAATAACGATATATACCTATGAGTTTTGAAATGAGGCGTCTCCCAAGAAACAGTTTTTATTTGTTTTTCTTTCCAACGTGTCTTGTTGTCCTCCATGCTAACCATGCCCTGGGTGCAAAAAATGACTACATCCGCCTCAGCTGAATGACGTAGGGTTTATTTATTGTCATGGCAACCCCGGCAAATTCGGATCGAAGCGTTCAAATACCAGTCGCACGCTGGCCCCGTACTGTTTGCACCACGTGGCCATGTGGTCCAGGCGTCAAGTGAAAAAAAAAAAAAAAAAATGCGACTCCGTGCAACTTTCTGCTGTTCACACTGATTAGAAAACATCAGATTTATGGCACATGTGAGGGGGGAAAAAATGAAAGAGACCAAAGAGACATACTTCTGCCCGCTAACTGTTATTGGCGAACAAAGCCGCTGAGGGCATCCATCTTGTGCGGTCACCTTAATGCCGGCGCTGCAACTTTAAAGCAATTACATCTGAGAAAATAACATTTAATTGTGGCTATGCAGCCTCACCGTACTGTATACGCTTTATGGTGGCCTTTCAGCTCCTTGTGTTGCCTCTAACCCTCCGACTTTGTTCTCCTTAATTGGCTACAGAGCCACATGAAAGCTATACGCTAGCGCGGCAGGAAGTGATTCAACATTTTCCCCTGTCAAACAGTCTTCCTGTTTCACAACCTTAATGAGATTTAGGGTTTAAAATAAACTGCTGTTTAGGTTGGGCCGCCTCCATATGGCGTAGGTGTGTGTGTGTGTGTGTGTGTGTGTGTGTTTTCAGTTCTCCCCTATGCTCTGATCGCTGTGTGTAATTATTCATGTCATCCACATCATGAACTGATTAGAGATCAGACCAGAAAATGGCGCTAAAATAAAATAAAATAGGATAGAATAGAATAGGCTCTTTTTCTATGCTACCCTCATTTCTACACTCTCCTCCTCCTCACTTTCCTCCTCGTTTCTTCCCTTTTCCCATCATCCTCCTCTCACACCCCGATCCTCCTCCTCCTCCTTCTTTCCTCCTCCTCCTCCTCCTCCTCCTCCTCCTCCTTCTTTCCTCTTCCTCCTCCTGTCTCACTGTGGAGGGGAAACAGCGGTGGCGACAGGCGAAGCAGAAAGCCATTTTTCAGTTTAAATGCCAAGTGGTTATGTAGCATAATATTCAGTCAGAAATTAACCATCTTTTCCCTGCAGCCTGTCAAGAAGTGGGGGAGCGCAGACGGAGGCTGAAGGGGGTGTGGGTTTCTCCGGCGTCGGGTTTTGAATGATCTACACCAGCTTTCTTTAGCGGCATTTCGGAGCGGGAGCTTCCGTCACATTACATCCGAAATAGTCGGCAAATGTTCGGACGGCTCGGAGGTTTGCATCGAGCACCCCACGCACTATGTGGCAGGGATCAAGCGTTATCTGTCACGCATTCAGTGTAGATTAGTTGTAGTATTATAACTTTCATTGAAACTTGACAAATGACAAATGACAAATGAATGAAATGAGGGGAAGCAACCTTTTAGTTTGCACGTGTTCAATAAATGCATGAGTAGAATAAATTCAATGCATGCAACACTTGCAACGGTGCGGCAGGAACATGCAAAATGAATGAACTTCCATCGGAGAGCAAAACATTGAGCGCATGAAGCGAGATCCCGGCCTTGGATTGGCATTGAAATTGTGTGGGTTTTTCAGATGGGTCTTTGTGAGGTCAAAGGTCACATACGGTGATATCTACGTGGTACATGTTTTAGTCAAGCTGACCGTGATCCCACCGACTCAGGAAGCACTGTGCGCCATTGGATAGATGGTGAAAACGTCGTGGTGCCATATCTTCCCTCACAAGGAGATTATCTGACCGAGAGCAATCCGACCACATTGTTTAGCTTGACCTAAACAACAGCGGCCCCTTCGCGTCGGCCCGGGAAACCCTGCGCCGCATTTTCTCGGGCCCTTTTGATTCCTGGGGAGCAGGAAGGGGATCGATAGAGGCTTTCAGAAGCGGCTCCTCCATCCATTCCCTTGCGTTAACGACAGCCATAACTCACCGGGCTGGCAGGAGGGAAGGTTCATATATATATATTTATATCTCACCCCCAGAGCGGTGACCTTTCTGTCTCCCCGCTGACAGCTCCTACAGAAAAAGGTGTCAATTAATGACATTTGAAAATTTCATATCACTCCCAATAACTCTGACGCTTTTTACAGGAACTCTTCTATTGCCGATGAAAACACGAGTGGCTGTTGGTGGGGGGGGGAGGGGGAGGGAGAGAAGAGCGTGGGGGGGGTGGGGGGGGTAAAGAAAGAGGACGCCGACCTGTCATTAATGTCATCTGGTTTCCTCGCCGTCATTCTGAACTCAGGGGGAGGAGCGGGGCGAATAAAGGCCAATGCATCATTGTGATTGCGTTTAGGAGTGATCTAGTAGTCGCCGATTTCTCTTCTTCCCGGTCTCTCACATGCCCGGAAGTCACGGAAGTCATGGAAGTTGTCTCATAATGTGTCAGGACTTCCAGGCGTTGATCGCGTGAAAACACAATCCAGACATTCGGTTTCCTCCCTCCCTGTGGTATCGGTTCCATACCAGCGCGGTCGGCGTCGGCGTCGGCGGTGGTGGCGGAGCACCCGGGCACCGGTTCCCTCCCAAGCATCCGGGAGTAAACAGCCGGCGGGTGACATAACCTTTCATGTAGCGCCAGACTCTACGTACACAAATAATTGAAGCCCTTGACCCCGTCTAGCAGCACAGGGGCTGTAAGTACAAACCTGACATTTTGATACTGCTCCGGGGCCGCCTTCTACCACTTATTTTTATATTTCAATAATCCATGACGGCCGAGGGGGAAAAAAAAAAAACACAAGACGGGGGAGGAGGGGGTGTGTGTGTGTGTGTGTGGGGGGGGGGGGGGATGATTAAGATTGTCAAGCTCAAATAATGTACTCAGAAGACAGACGATAAATCAGCTTTTGTGACATTTTCGAAAACCCCCAGCGCTCTGGCGTGTGTGTGTGTGTGTGTGTGTGTGTGTGTGTGTGCAGAAAGCCGGGGTTTTATAGTTGAAGCCACCCATGCAAACACACACACAAACACCCAGACGCCCATTTGCCCCAAATGCCATTTATTAATTATTAATATATAGTATATTTATTTATTTCGCCCTGCCACCCCTCAACCTGAATGCCTGTAACCTTTTCAGTGCAATATCCGACTCCACCGTGAGCCCTTGATAATGACACCTGGTTGAGTGCGTGGTGGCGGGAGGGTGAGTGGAGGGTGAGTGGAGGGTGAGTGGAGGATGTGGTGTTAGCGGTGGGTTAGAGGAGTGACAGCCATCCCATCAGCCGAGGCCCCCGGCCGGTTCAGTCGATGGTTATCTCCACTGCCTCTACACCCCCTCATTACTGCACCCTCCCCCCCCTTTTCCCAAACCCCCACCTCCGCCACACAACATCCCCCCCACCCCTTTTTTTTTTTTTTTTTTTTTTTTTACATCCACGCTTTAATCATCGCCGCTGAGATGTTGTTTTGCTGTCACGTCCGCCGAATTTACACCCTCATCAACAGCATCTGCATACTGCCTAATATGGACATTTCCAATCGAGGCTGTCCCTCAACACGCTAGCTGGCGTGTTTCATGGCTATTACACCCCCACCCTCACCCCCACACCACCCCCCCCCTCACCCCCACACCACCACCCCCCCCCCCCCCCCAGCCTCGATACCAACCCGCCGCCGCAACGTCCAGATAAGAGCGATGAAGTTAATTCCTGACCTTCGGATAGACCTGCTCGTCATTTACCCGCTTTGACTTGGAACGCCGCGCTGCACGGACGCAGTAGCATGTTAGTATGTACATCTCTTACATGCCAAATTGCATTTGTTGTTGTTGTTGTTGTTGTTTTCCCCCCCCCCCCCTGTGCATTTTACCGGATTTGTCCGCATCGCTTCTGTGCACGCCCAATCAGGAAAAATATTGCCATATCGCTAAAGGATCTCATCCTGCTCCTCCACTCCTCTCCTCCTCTTGTCCTTAGCTGCATGTTGTTTTGATACACAGCTGCCATCTGTGTGAAATATTAATGCAGTGGGCTGATTTGGGGTGTCGAGCGGTGTCACTCATTTGGCTTTTAATCATGCGGCAGCTCTAGAAAAAAGGAGGGAAAATAACTTCCCTTCCTGGGTGGCTGTCAAAGTCTTCCCAAAGTCATCCGGCACACGGGGCGTCATGCCTGTCGCCTGTCGCCTGTCTCTCCGCTCATTGACAGCTGCATTTTTGGCTCGTCTCCGAGTGGCTGAGCGCTCTCACGTCTCGCCCCCCGTTCAGCCAAAACAAGGACGCCACCCATGAAAATTTAAATACCGCAAAAAACCCGCCGCGTCGCCACCCTAGCACCGGGGCCTTCTCTGGGAAAAAAAAGAAAAAGGAGATTTAATAAGATGCTACTTTTTTTTTCAAAGGATTTAAATAATAGTAAAAAAAAAAAGCAGGCTGTATTTGATGCGCGGACCGGTTGCGTGGTGCGGCTGTAGTGCGGCACAGACTAAATACATCTCCCCGAACTATCATTGTTCTAGTTTCTTCTTTGTTCTCCACCGAACACATGCGAGAGAATCCGGTTTCAAAAGGGTGATTAATGTGACTGCTTTCATAATGCAGCTAAATAACACGAGCGCGATGACGACATGAACCGACAAAGCCCATCGACATCAGCTTCTCCACACCACATTTCAAGCTGCTTCGCCTCATAGACACCTACCGTAGTGAAAGAGTGACAAAAAAAGTACATATATCTCTTCACTTTCCTACAGAATATAACCCATTATCTGTTGTTTTTTTTTAATAAGGGCATCTATGTAATATTTATAGCGTCGTTTTTTTTTTTTTTCGGCTTTATTTTCCGCAGAAAGTAACGAGGCTAAAACACTGTTGTTGTTAATTAAGACAAACGCATCAATTATTAAAGATGCAAACATGTCAAGCAAGCACAACTAATTATTCCAGCGTGTTAACAGTTGTTTAATGTTAGCAGCCGCTGAATTATTTAGAGGGCACGTGCCATTTTTGGATTGTTTGAAAAAAAAAAACGCGCCGCGCGGTAAGTGGGGTGACGAGCGTCGCAGCGGCGTGTCCGGATCGCCGCGGGGAAAAAAAACGGCGCCGGAGAAAGTTTTACAGATGGGGCCCACCCAGTTTATAATTGCTCATTACAGGTGGATGCGAACGGGATGAGAAGGTGGAAGGCAGAGAGATGGTGTTAAGTGAATGCGCCGCAACCTGTCTGTGTCTTTTGGCAGCGTTTTCTCTCTTTTTTTTTTTTTTTTTTTTTTTTTGGTTCTGTCGGGGGGGAAGGCGTCAGGGAATGAAGATAACTGGATGTGACGGCAGACAATTTATGCTGTTACGTCTTAATTGTCACCTGATGTGCATACAATCTGGAGCCGCTGTCATAAACAGAGAGACGCTTCCTCTCCGTGGAGCAGGCGGGACCGGGGGTGCGAGGACGAGCAAAAAAAAATAAAAAAAATAAAAATAAAGGCTGATCGAACTCTTATTGTGGCGGAGGTGGTGAGAACGGGGGCACTGCAGCCAATTCCAGGTCTTCTGACTGAACAATTGCTGCACTTCTTGTTTGTTGGTGAAGTTTATCTATATAGACAATCAGCCACCTACGCAAAGACCAGGGAGCATAACACACACACACACACACACACACACACACACACACACAAATCTTAATGCTGAGTCCAATTAAGCCGGTTTGATGGAAATCAAACCCATAAACTTTGTCACATGAAAATTGTCAATTAGTTGGGAGCTGAAATAGCTGTCAGTTCCCATCATCCTTTGCCTGTTGTTTTCTATTCCATTTTCAGACAGAACATCATGATTTCTGTCAGGTTTGATGGTTTTCTGCTTTAGAGTAATTACACCAAGCTCACTATAATAATCCATTACATAAACATCCATATGTTCTTCCTCTCTCCGGGTACATATAAGGATGCGCGGTATTCACCAACAGTTTACCGACGGTCGTTTCAGCACAGAGTTGAAAATGCACTGACACATAAAACCCCTAATTTGTAGCATCTGATGCACAATGGTCGTTTTAGTTCTTAAAAACTTATTTTGCAATGCCAGTTTGAATCTCACCTGAGGCAAAATATGTGTAGCAAGCATTTGACAGACGGCAACGTGCAGGTGATCAAGTCATGTTTCATTTTGGCAGCAGACTATCTTTACATGGGTTTCAATGATGGTGCAGGTCGTCGTTTCAAATATTAAACGTTAAAATGTTCTTTTAAATTTGACTCTTTCTTCCATTCAGGATGATTTGATGATTCCATGATGATTGAATGAGGTTTATTTTTTCTCTTCTTCTATTTTATTTTTTTCTTTTCTTTTAAGGTACATTTGGGTCTCGGTGAGAAGGCTGCTAGTTTGGCACCTTGCCTAATTATAAAACCCATAAACTCACCTTGTTACCTTTGGAGTCGGAAATGACTATATACACCATTCAGAGCACCAAGCTAGTTCACAAAACTCCATCTGCTGGTCACTGTGTGTGAATGGTAAGTGGACTGCCTTTATATAGCGCTTTACAGTATATGGCTCTCATTCAGCCATTCACACACACACACACACACACACACACACACGCTACCATGCAAGGTGCTGGTCTGACCATCGGGAGCAATTTGGGGTTCAGCGTCTTGCCCAAGGACACTTCGACACACGGACTGGAGGAGCCGGGGATTGAACCTCTGATCTTCTTCTGATTAGAGGACGACCCGCTCTACCTCCTGAGCCACAGTGTGTGTGTGTGTGTGTGTGTGAACGTGTGTGTGTGTGTCTGTGAAAGGAAACACAGCATTGTAAGTGTAGGTTAGCACCGCCCCCTCCGCCAATGCACTCATTATCACAAATTGCACAAACAAACACACACGCACACACGCACACACACACACACACACACACACACACACACACACACTTTGCTCCCCGGTGTGATTTATAAGCTGATTGTGGCCTGCGGGGACACGACGGTTGCTTTCATTTTCCTATATATATTTTTCCCCTCGTCGCCAAGGTCACTGGCGAGCGAAACCCCTCTCCAAGTTTCTCCAGCGCCCTCCTCTTTCGTCCTCCCTCCCTCCCTCCCTCCCTCCCTCCGTGGCCTGATGGCCCCATGAATCATCCCGTCTTTCCCATCGAACTCTCCGACGCCTCCTTCCCACCGCAGCCACCCCGACTTCCCCAATCCTTCTTCATTCCCGCTAACAATTTGGTAATGAAATATTGATTTTTAGTTAGATTCAAATGGATGTTATTAACTTTGCATTGATAAATCGCTCCCCTCTCTTTCTTCTTCTTCTTCTTCTTCTTCTTCTCTCTCTCTCACTCTCTCTCTGTTCTGGATAGAGTCCTGCTAGTAACACCTGATTCACAATAAAGCCTGGATGTCTGATTCGCCGCATGACCTACAACGCTCCGTGTGATTGTTACTCCCTTCTTTCTCCCCCCCTTACATACAGATTACTGCACTCAAAAGCAATAGGTTATACCACACAACATGTTTTATAACACTGTGAACTCAGATGGAGTGAGTCACGTGGAGGTAATGTACTTTCTGTCGTATTGTAAATCCCGATCATTGGGAGTGTGTAGAAAGAAAAGATGTGGAAAGAAAAGATGAAATATGAAAAATTAAAAGACACCCTTACAGTTTTTTCGTCTCCGCTACCAAAAGGTGGTGCTCAGGTAATAGATAAGGGCTTGTGACAATCGGGACACGTGGGTAGATTGTTGTCATTGGGGCTTTTAATTTGAAAGACTCATTCTTTGTGCTGTTTGTGCTCCAAAACGGCTGCCAGCGTTTCCAGGCTGAGGTTCGGCGCCTGAGTGAGGGAAACGGCTGTAATTTGTTCCCTTTAGATGTGTTTGTTTTGTCCCTGACAACATCGCTGAAACGGAACCAGTCAGCGGGAAGACAGACTTTGAACGCACCGTACTCATTTAACAACAGCTCTACTTCAGATGTTCGGTTTGCTCGGCGGATTGATGTGTATTTGTGCTCCCTGTGTCTTCTCCCATTGATGTGTTTTTTTGATACAGAACCAACTTCATACATGTGCACGTCACTTACTCCGATTGCAATTTCCTCATTCCTTTATTTCCCGGGTATGAAAACAAGAGCGCGAGAGCGTTTCATCCTGCTTGCCAAGCCGGACGTCGCTGCACAGCTCCAGCAAAAGATGCACAGGCAGGAGTGGAGAGGGAAGTACTCCTTTCCTGAACATGCACACGTACACCCCCGCCCCCCCCCCCCCCCACACACACACACCCCCACATCCCTATCCAGTATTAAAGCCAGCTATTTGACACAAGATGGACGCAGTGGACAGGCAGAGCCCAGGGGACACAACCGGGGTTGCATACGAGGCGTCCGTTACCGGGGAGGGCCATTTACATTTTTCTCTGCGCGTTTTCTCTGACAGCGACACAATTTCCTGTTCCGTCTGGCGAGCTTTTGACTGCGAGCCGGGGACTGAAATGTAATCTGGGGAGGGTGGTGTGTGTGTGTGGGGGTGGGGGGGGGGGGCGCTCGGCCTCCCCTGAGTATTTCCCCCCCCCCCCCCCCCCACCAGAACCTTGAACTCTGCTCGGGTAATCCTTTATTCCAGGGCCCTACGTTTTTAGCCTCAGAAACAATGGAGTGCTCCAGAACAGACTGACTACAATCCTTGCAATGAGATTACTCCACAAGACCCAGGTTGGATTACACACACACACACACACACACACACACACACAGGCATTCAGATTACAGGCCACTCATTTTCTGTCTGACCGCCCGCTTGCCCGTTTTTGCGAGCGAGTGTTTCGACATTTGTACAGGTTTTAATATATTTCCAGTCATGCATGGATGGGGGATTGAAGGAGGGAGGACGAGAGAGAGAGAGAGAGAGAGAGAGAGAAAGAGAGAGAGAGGGGTGAGTACGACGTGCGCGCGAGTCTCTACCGCGACCTGGAACACGGAATCCGGCGTGTTGTGTTTGAGGTCACGTTGATTTCTCCGGGGAACGTCTCTCTGTAGGTTTATAGTAACGAAGGGACATGGTCGCTCCCTGCTGCCACTGTGATTTATGTTTAGACAACAGATCACGCTACCAGACAAGCCTCACACACACACACACACACACACACACTGACGCCGACACTTGTGCACATGATGCATGTACCGCTGGGCACGCCGGCGACAGTGAGTGACACGGTTTAAATAACTCGCTGCGCCCTTATACACTAAGGATGCAAAGTGTGACTTGTTTGTTCTGAGGAAACGGTACTTTTTTTTCTTCTTTTTTTTTCTCGCCGTTTTTGATACGTCAATGCTACAAATTCCATAAATGTTTTAGACCCTTCCCTCGCTGATCGCTACGAGAAGTGGGAAGCGTCCGATGAGATTGTAAAACGGCGGCGGCGGCGTATAATCCCGAAGATAGCTTTACGATAGCGTGACCTTTGTTAGGCTGTCGGAGGTGCGCTGGCCCCCTTCCTCCTCCGCTCCCCAGCTCGGCGCTACGGAGGGACATATTAAATCTAGATAGGACCGCTGTATTAAGTAGGGGGAGCCTGTCTCATGCTACATGTAGATAACCTTGTGTTATTAGCTCCCTGATGGCCAATCAATACGCCACTTCCTAGCTTGCGGAGGACGGGCCGAGTCCCTCACCTAGATAATCATCTCTCACTGTCTGACGCCGAGTAATTGGTAGCCTCTCAATCCCAGCCTGGTTGACAAGGGTGGTTTGCATATTAGAAAACACGGGCGCTAACAGTCCGTCATTCTAAACTGAGAGAATAAACACCTTATTTATATATATATATATATCATATTTTGAGATAATTGAGCTGGGATGCAACACCAAAACCCCAAGGAAGCAAAAAAGCTAGCTTGATAAAGAGAAGCTGGGGATGGGGCTGCTGATTGTTATGATGATGCCGTGCGTAGCGAGTGAAGGGTGGTGTTTATTGCTACGTCGAGAGAGAGGGAAAAAAAAAAAAAAAAAAAAGGACTGCAGCGAGAAAGTCGAGTCCCCGATGGCCGCCTCTCCGCGGAGTCGAGACGTCATCTTCCCGGGGGTCCCCAGTGGACGGGATTGACATGGATGATGAGGACGGTGATGATGTTTAAACGGGGGGGGGGGGGGGGGGGGGAGAAAACTCCCCGTCCATCTGTCCACATCCTTCCCTCTCTTTCCGTTTCCTCTGCGAGCACACCCGCGTGAAACATTTCCTCTTCCTCCATAGGCGTCGTTACATGTTATGTGTTCGCAGCTGCAATTGTGTGTGTCGTGTATTTTGTTGTTGTGCTCGTCGAAGTGAAGTGGTCTGAAAGTGCACCGACATGAACAATATCGCGGCGAAAGTGGCCACTGAGATACAATGTCAAATCAGGGGAGGGGTGCAATTATCATCAGAGTTCAAGCATTTGAGAATGCTACTCAAGTGCCTGCTATACCACCTTTTTTCTGTACTTTAAAGCTGCACTAGGCAACATTTGGATGTGAAAATACAGCCTAAATCAGAGGGGCTGCAACAGAGAAGTGCATCCCATCCCCTCCTAGATGAGCCTCACCCTAGACTCACCCTAGACTCACCCTAGACTCACCCAAGACTCACCCTAGTGTCGGGTATGGTTCTCCACGCACAGGAAGTGGCGAATAAAAACTTAAGATACAAAAGTGTCTCTCCCCCCCAGAGAGGCTGACCCTCTTCACCACCTCCACTCCCACCAGCCGTTAAGAAGAAGACGTTTAGTTTACTGAAGTTGCAGTTACCTCTCGCTGCCAGTTGGGGCCGCCAACGAGCGAGGCTGCATTGAAAACAATTATCGCGCTTGAATTTTTTTTGCCCCGCTTGGCGCAGCGGGGTTTTGATTTGGTTGCTTTCACAAGTCCCTGTGAAAGCAAAGCATCAGCTAAAGTATTAAAGTAAAGTAAGTATTGCGTAATAAAGTGAATTCCTGCCACCTCTAGGGGCATTGTTTTGTAGCTGACCCTGTACTCCGACCTCCCTGTGGAGGGGTCATTCAAAAAGACAAACAAGACAACAACAACAACAATAAAAAATCTATGTGTATGTTAAGCCTTAGAGTTTTTAACTGTAAAGCTTTGCAAGAATGACCCAGCACTGGCATTGACCCCCTTCCATCTAGACCGGAGCTTCTAAAGGTCACTCGGCAGTCCTCTAGGAATCAGACGTTGGTTTGCAGGGTAAACTTCAGATATAGCTGTCATCTCTCTATCTCTGCCTCCCATGGTGGTACTGAGGGCATGTGTGTTTGTGCCACTCTTCCAAGGGCAACATCAAAGCGAGAGGAGGGTTCCTGCAATATCAAAACACATGGAGATCGCTGACAGGAGTGGCAAGCGTCTAGGACGGAAGCTAGATGGAGGAAGGTTGCCGAGGCTGACAGCCAGCTGAGGGCCCGTCCACAGGGGGGGCTGCTCTTCCCGGGCCGTGGTTTGCGGCCAGGCGCCAGGGGAGCTCCAGGGAAGACTGCAGACTGCTGGGGGAGGAGGGGGGAGGCGGTGGGGGGTGGTGTGCGTGGTGGCTGTCATAGCTGGATCAGTGGAGGAGGCAGACGCCCTGGACCCAGGTTCAGCCACACAACACTCAGGGGACGATTTCGAACGGGGCCCCGGCTGGAGCGCAGAAGCTGGGGCCGCTAACCTCTGCAGTACAACACAAACACACACATACTGTATATAGAGAGGAAGTCAGACATAAACCTAAACTGACTTTACACATCTTTTTATTACAGGAACATAGTTGTAATGAGTAATATCCAACTGATGTGAGTGATATGAGGATCGAGACTTTTAAGACAAAAAAGTACAAATGAATGCGGTAAGTACAATTGATTTGTTTTTATTTTTGCTTGTGATGCCTCATGATGACCGACTGGAGGTCATAGTTTACCCAACTTGATTTACCTTTACCTCGTTATATACACACACACCTTGAGAGAAATACCACTCAATTTAGGAATGGGTATTGGTATTGGTAGGGATATTGAAACAATATATTGAAATGAATTGGAGTAAAGAGAACTCCCTGATTTTACGTCTCGATGATGTGCAATTTGAGTTCCAGTGATCTGCTGTCTGACTTCTGGGAAAGAGTTATTCATTCTCGCTAATATTGAACAGTCTGTTCTAGACCGTAGGAATCTCATATATTAGCTCAAATGTTTCCCTTTGCGGTAAACCGACTCAAGCCGGTTTGATGGACATCACCACATTACTGCCGTCTGGAGCCTGTTAACACTGTCATATGAAAATTGTCAACTATTTCAGAGCTGAAATAGCTGTCACTTTTAATCTTTTAATCATCCTGTGCCTTGTTGTTTTCCATTCCATTTTCACACAGATCATCATGATATCTGTCATGGTTTCTGGGTTAGAGTAATTACACCAAGCTCAATATAATCACCCATTGTATAAACATCCATATGTTCTGCTTCTCACCGGGTACAAACAGGTAACAGCCAAAATAAAAAGGAACCTCCTGAGCGTATGAGGGATGCAGAGTATATTGAAAGCAGGTGCTTCTGCACGTGTGGTTTTAAGCAATGTTCGTCCGATCACGCACAGGGTTGGCAGCAGCCTCAGCGATGAAGACGGTTCTACTTGCTGGCCAGTGTTGTGTCACTACATCTAATTCAACTACTAGTTTAATTAATCCCTGCAGTAGCTTGGTGGCGGTTCAACTACATTTGGACATTTGGATAACTGGAATAAATGTGTCATTTTGCAACATGCAACTCCCAAATATTTTTGGTAAAAGAAAAGAAGGGAATTGCATTTGTCCATCTTTTTTTTTTCTTCTTTTAAATCTCTGCCTTGCATGTGTTGAGTGAGCCTCCTGTGAATACAGTTATTATTCCCTCCACTTGCAGAACCCAAATTGGGTTGTTGGCATGCAATTGAATAACCTGTTGTATCTTTATAATATTGTAAATATGACATTGCAGATGTAGATATGATCATTCACACTAGTTTGAACTCATGTTTCTACTTAGTTAACAAAACTATATTTCTTTTCAGGGAAGCTTTGCTTTGCAGCAAACACTTAAAATGCTACACTGCATTACTTTGAACGTGTTTATAAATACACTGAATTTCAGCATCATATCACCTTAAATCTACCACCTGATTAAATTCAGGTGACGACCTACGGTATGTTAAAGTTATTGATATATAACATAATTGAACTCAATGTTATTAAAATATGTCATTCAATGCAGCTGTCATAATAATGGCAGGTCTTTAAACAATAAGAAAGATGAAAAAAGATCTTATGAGAAAACCTGGCAAAAACAATTCAAAATACACTTCTGTACTATCTTGACAATGTCTGCCACAGCCTCTCCGTCTTCTTTTTGCATCCAAGGTGGTCTGTGGATTACTGGAGAGATGTTTTAGGATGCCTCGTATTTGACTTCCATAAATCCTTCATATATTGTTGCTTTCCCTAAACGCCAAGAAAAGGATCTTGGCAAGCATCGCTGCAACAATCAATAAAAGCTATAGGGGCACCACCACATGCCTGACCTCCAAAGGAAGGCAAATAAGCTCTTGGACAAGATTGTTGCCTGGTTTATGTATGTGATTCCAGTAGTTATTTATTTTTCGATGATGCACGCTAACATTTAATCACACTGTTTACTGGATGGTAGAAGCTTGTTGGGTGTTGTTGCAACCCTGGCTCAAGGGAGGCAACATAAAGGAGTCAAACAATATCCATCAATACCAATATCTTGCAAAAACAAGATTATTTTAACAAAATAATAACAACAACAACAATAAAATAAAATAATAATAAATAAATAATAATGTACTCAAAGACACTTTACATTAAAATCACATAGGATAAAAACACAATCAAGATTACAATAAAATAGAGAGAAAAACAAAGAATAAGAAACCTAAGAATAGCGCAGACTAGTGGTAGCTGAGAACAGTAGTAAGAACAGTAGTGGTGGATGAGAACAGTAGTGGTGGCTGAGAACAGTAGTGAGAACAGTAGTGGTGGATGAGAACAGTAGCGGTGGCTGAGAACAGTAGCAGTGGCTGAGAACAGTAGTGGTGGATGAGAACAGTAGTGAGAACAGTAGTGGTGGATGAGAACAGTAGCGGTGGCTGAGAACAGTAGCAGTGGCTGAGAACAGTAGTGGTGGATGAGAACAGTAGTGGTGAATGAGAACAGTAGCAGTGGCTGAGAACAGTAGCGGTGGCTGAGAACAGTAGTGAGAACAGTAGTGGTGGATGAGAACATTAGCGGTGGCTGAGAACAGTAGCGGTGGCTGAGAACAGTAGTGAGAACAGTAGTGGTGGATGAGAACAGTAGCGGTGGATGAGAACAGTAGCGGTGGATGAGAACAGTAGCGGTGGATGAAACAGTAGTGACAACAGTAGCGGTGGATGAGAACAGTAGCGGTGGATGAGAACAGTAGTGACAACAGTAGCGGTGGATGAGAACAGTAGCGGTGGATGAGAACAGTAGTGGTGGATCAGAACAGTAGCGGTGGATGAAACAGTAGTGACAACAGTAGCGGTGGATGAGAACAGTAGCGGTGGATGAGAACAGTAGTGACAACAGTAGCGGTGGATGAGAACAGTAGTGAGAACAGCAGCGGTGGATGAGAACAGTAGTGACAACAGTAGCGGTGGATGAGAACAGTAGTGACAACAGTAGTGGTGGATGAGAACAGTAGCGGTGGATGAGAACAGTAGTGACAACAGTAGCGGTGGATGAGAACAGTAGCGGTGGATGAGAACAGTAGTGGTGGATGAGAACAGTAGCGGTGGATGAGAACAGTAGCGGTGGATGAGAACAGTAGGGGTGGATGAAACAGTAGTGAGAACAGTAGTGGTGGATGAGAACAGTAGTGGTGGATGAAACAGTAGTGAGAACAGTAGTGGTGGATGAGAACAGTAGTGGTGGATGAAACAGTAGTGAGAACAGTAGTGGTGGATGAGAACAGTAGTGACAACAGTAGCAGTGGATGAGAACAGTAGCGGTGGATGAGAACAGTAGTGACAACAGTAGCGGTGGATGAGAACAGTAGCGGTGGATGAGAACAGTAGTGACAACAGTAGCGGTGGATGAGAACAGTAGCGGTGGGGTGGATGAGAACAGTAGCGGTGGATGAGAACAGTGCTGCCGGGTGTGGACGGGTTTCAACGTCCTTCCAGCAGGTGCGAACAACCAGGTGCTAATGGAGGAGATGTTCCAGGACGTTGGAAACAAAACAGGTTACTAGGAAGAGACTCAAAACACATGACAGGTACCTTTAACCTTCACTGTAATTCAAACCCAACACTAATATGCTACAAAAAGAAAATACATTTAATTTAGGCTTTCTATCACACACACACATTCCATTCATTGGCAAGCTTTGTTTTCATTTCCTGAGGAAATGTCAGGTGAGCTGACTTACTATGAGTAGTGTTTAATGTTTCAGAGGAAGACAGGGTCCCCCCACCGCACCGGGTTCATCTGCACATCGGTTAAACATTTTCTATTTTATTAACCCATCTTTGAGCTGCAGACAACTCTGTCTCTTTTTTCCGCCAACTGAAGCCTTGAGGGTCTTCAATCTGTGAATGTGTGTGTGTGTGTCACAGTGTATATTATTAGATTGCCTGTTTCAATTCCACACGATTCTACAGAAATCTCCTTATAATTGTTGAGCGACTGAATAAAGCCATCATAAGTCAGTTTGTACGACAATCAGGGCAATGATATTTTAAGTTTTGAAACCAAATATGATCAAAATTAAGTAAATGCTGACATATCAAGTACTGACATCAAATTTCTATAAAAACAAACCGATAATAAATATTTTAAATAGTTGTTTTAATTTATTATTTACCATTTTCCCATAACAATTAAATACATAATTAATTAATTAATTAAGATGTATAAATAAATATAATAGAATATAGGTTATTTATCAAATAGATAGATAGATAGATTCAGCTCAAGAAGTAGCATGACATACTCTAAACAGGCCTGTCTGGTTTACACAAGGTGTATGTGTGTGTATGTGTGTGTGTTCACATGCATATACGTGCATGTGTGTGTCTGTGTCCACTCTCAGTGTGGAGGATATTGGCAGTACTGACAGGGCGTTGATTATCCGGCCCGCGGGAGGCTGAGGCCTGTCTGGATGTCAGGTGGGAGTCACAACACCAAGGAGTGATGAGACAATCAGACAGAGAGAGAGAGCGAGAGAGAGAGAGAGGGAGAGAGAGAGACATGAGGGCATATGTCAGGGGCAGAAGGCCAATGACAATAAGCTGTCTGTCCCAGCTGACATGAAAACCTCACTATCAGGATCAGATTAGCTACAGCACTGACCTGCACCGGAATGACACACACACACACACACACACACACACACCCCTGAATCTAACTCTCACCACTGCATGTTTATATTGAATCAGACCGGCAGTGAGGACGAGGATCAAGCACCACACTGAAGATATGTCACTGACAGAGTTTAGTTGATGCTCTTCACTCACTTTTTGAAAGTTTGAAACGCTTCATTACCTGGAGATCACCTGACTCCTCTGGCCTGAATGTCTTTTTCTTTGTGGCTGGAAGGGGGCGGAGTTTCAATTTGTTACTTCCTGTTTCCTTATTTCCCGCCGGCATGTCCGCCAGAGGAGACGGGACGCCGTTCTCTGCCGCGGGCCCACTCTGGGATTCAGGCTGGTTAGGCAGGTTTATTCTTTACATACAAATCTTGCTCAGAGCAGCTTTAAAAGTGGAACCGAGTGAAACTATCTCACCCCGATGACATATTTCTTCACACAGAAAAACAAGACTTTAAGACTCAATACTGGACTACCACACGACCTGTGTAATGGTGTATATTCTCTTTTTGCTGCTCTCTCTCTCTCCTCCCCTCTCCCTCTCTCCCTCTCTCTCTGGGCTCCCCTGTTGTATTTCATCCTCCGTCTCTGCCTCTCCCTCCATCCTCCTCCATTGTACGGGCCTCCGGATGAGTGATGGCGGTGGGCCGGTGCTACATGTTTCTCAAGGACCTCTGATGGGCGCTGATAATAAAACTGATGTAGGAGCCAAAAGAAGTGTCTTCCGGCGCCCCTCCCCCGCCATCAAGCCGAGAGACAGATAGAGGGGGGAGAGGCAGAGAAAGGTGGAAAGATGGAGAAGGATGAAAGGAGAGGGAAAGAGTGGAGTTATTGTTAGCGCTCGGGTCTCCTGAAGCCTGCAGAGCATTAATGACATGAAGATGGCTGCAGCTGAAAAAAGTTAAGACTGAAACGGCGGGCAGTTGTTTTTATTGTATTTATCGAGCGTCCCCGCTCGCTAACAACCTGAATATCTTCTATACATCTTTTTCCCTTTTTTTTTCTTCTTCTTCCTCGCCCCCCATCGGATTAAGATCAGGCGAAATGAGCGTTTTCCATTATTTGCACAATCTTCAATTATGCATCAGGCTCTGGTGTGCACATTAAAAAAGATGCAACTAAAACGCTCATTAAAGTTGCATAAGCGACGAGCATTTAAACAGAGGACAAATACGTGGGCGGCGGTCCATTTACTGCCCCCGCGGATGAAAGGGCACGGATATCAAGAGGTGGGACTCCATCTGAATGCAAGGAGAAAAAGCTCTAATCTCGCTCGACCGCCCTTCGACAACTAACTGACTTTTAATTAATCCCCTTGATATTTGGACAAGCACAGACCTTAGCGATAGGTGTTCGACGCTGAAAAGTTGAATTGCGGAATAAGCGAGGAAACGGTTATCTTCGAGCGGGTGAAGCTGTCCTCATATTTTGCTCCCAGAATATCAGTCCAAGGAATAACCAAGCTCACTGAGAGAACATGGAGATGATGTATATCTGTGCTGTAACTCAGTTTCTTTATATCTCTCAGAAGTGGGCATTTTTCAATGATTGCTGTGTTTCCCTATTGACCCAGCAGGAAAACAGCCCCCCTGTTTGACTGAACTGTGTCTCCATTCATATGCAGCCTGGTAATCCGTTAATAAGCCTTATTTTGCAAAATGAAACAGCCTTGTGCAACTTCACTTCGGCTGGGCTGCAATAAGAGTTACCTGCTCAGAAAATCGATCCAACTCAGAGAGCTGGGTAAACCTCGCAGCAGAATCACCTCTATGTGAACGGCCGTGCATATCATCCATTCATAGGATAGCAATGAAAAGACCTGTCTTTGCTGTTGCGATCCCTTGGCCACCAATAGAGGATGATAAAAGCAACCGATAATGTAATAACTGGTCAAAACGTAACAAAATGTCTAAATGGGTTGGAATAAAACCTGTTGGTTAATGTAATAACATTGTAATACATTGTAATAACAACGTAATAACATTATTACATCAACCTGTGACTATTACTTCAATAAGCAGTGTAACATGATTTAAAACTATTCATAATGTTATATCTAATAGTTATCAATAGTTTAGTACATTGTTAGTCAATACTATTATTGCATTATCAGCTCAAAAATGATGAAGTAATAATGGTGGTTAATGTAATAGTGTGATGCTATTACATTATCTGGCAATTTATTACATTTACGGGTTTTATTGCATTTTCAACCCATTTAAAGTGTTATTTTTGTTACATTTTGACAAGCTGTTACATCATCAGTTGCTACAGCGCCTTTAACCTCAACCTCACTGGAGGCAACGCTACAAAGAGGTGAAGGTTATCAGTTTTCAAAGATAGTTTGGAGATTTTGGACTTTGTGGCTTCGTCTGAAAGTTATTAATTAAGTAATTAGACAATGCTGATGATGTAGTTACACACATAAGACACATTCAGACTAGTTTCACCAGCTTGGAAGGGATTTGTCAAAGCAAACGGAGCGACCAAGAGCACCTGGCAATGACAAAATCTTTATTTTAATGACAATTCTGTCAAGGGAGATTAAGTAGACAGTGGTAAAGGTGTGTGTGTGTGTGTGTGTGTGTGTGTGTGTGTGTGTGTGTGTGTGCATTACCTTTGTGTTCCTGACACGTAGTGTACTTTAATATCTCTCTGAAAGAATCCCAAGTAGGCTAAATAACTTGAAGCAGTGGGTGGTGAAGGTGTGTGGGGAGGTTAATGTGTGTGGGAGGTATAATGAAGGATGAGTAGGGAAGGCTGAGCATGGAGTGATCAAGGGCAGAGAGAGAGAGAGAGAGAGAGAGGATAAGGGAACAACAAAGAGAGAGATAAAGAGTGGTGATGGACATGTCTCATCCTCTGTCTGACAGCTTCATCAATACCCTCAGGACACAGAGACAAACACACATACACACTCACACACACACCTATACACACTCTCACACACACTCACTCACACCCCTCCTGTGTGTGATTGACAGCTGGCAGGTGCTTGGTGAATGAAGTTGTCAAGCTGGCTGCTGATCAGCTGTGCGTCGCTCTAACAACAGCTGAAGGCTCAGCTCGACGCATTGCTGCACTTCAAGGTGATCTCTTGTTTTACAACGCGTGTGTGTGTGTGTGTGTGTGTGTTTTAGGAATGCCACATGCCATCCAGGCTTTACCAAGTGTGATTGTAATTCTCTGTTATTTGCTATATAATTACTTATCATAACTCTGCGCTGGGTAGGATTTTTATATAAAAGCACACGTGTCGTATCAATCTAGTGGGGCTGCAACAGAGAAGAATGTCCACTCCCAGACACCCGGAGCTGTTCTGGTTTTTCTCTGGCCTGTGGATTCATAACTTCTGAAAGCCAAAATCTCAATCGTCATCATTGGTGAAATCCATTATGAATCAACAGCACAACACCGTTAGCTGTCTGGCTAACTTCGCTCACTTCCTGTGTAAACAAAACAAGTTACACTCACACTCAAGTCTTGTGGGAAGGAGTTTATTCTGTCTAACTTAGTGTCTATTTAACATTAAAACCTTAGAGCTTCTACAACCTGTCTTGTTCTCACTTTTAGGATGATGCTACTCGTCTGTGGTTCCTTAATGTATTGTATGCTAAAGCGTTAGCATGCCGCCGGACTGAGCTTCCAGACTCAGAGGGGGTTCTGGTGCCAATCGTTTTGTCACATAGTGGGTAAGGTGACCGATGGACCAAACTACCAGTAAGTCTGTGTATTCCTTGAAGAGAGAAGTACAAAACACCGTGCCTTTGGTATCGTTTGGTATAAAACATTACAGGCCGGCCGGGTCGATAAACATAAGCGTGCTGTGTGCAGTCGCCTTACAGGAATTCTGGGTAATGAAGTTCTTACTGTCTGCGGAAGTCTTCATACACTCGACCGCTGCAGCCTCAGGAACTACAGTATGTCCACAAGATGATTTCATGCATTTCCATCCTCCTCAGCACCACTACCTCGTGGTATATTGTTCTAATGCACTGCTGGACTGCTCATAGCGATGGGATCTTTTTTGTGTATATGTAGTCTACTGACTGTATCATATGTCCTGCACTGTCCCCTTGCACTACATGTGATGCATTGTTGCTCCTGTGTGCCAGTACGTACGTATCTGTGACAGATGACACCAAGACAAACAGGCAAATAAAGCAATTTGTTATTTCCGATTGGTTCAATTGTATTCTATTCCTATCTGACAGGTTCTCTATAGAGATGTAAGGGTAGGGGAGGACTACTCGCCGCCACATCTCCACTGTTCTGCACACAAAATCAAAGACTGTTGCTGTGTGGTAAAAGGAGGAAGAAAGAGGCAAGTAATAATGGAAGATTAGAAGAAGAGGCAAAACACAGCGAGGGCAGAGGACCTAATAGTAATACCTGTGTTTCAACCCCTGTTGAGAGAGGGATGGGGGTTGCTTTTGTCTCGCTGACACTACACCATTTGATCTGCTGTGAACAAATCTACCATTAGTTTGTGTCTGAGCTGCCTTGTGTACTTTGCACAAGATCAAAACTGCAAAAGAAGCGATTTAACTCTTCGCCTTAAGGAAAGTGCTTGTTTTCTCTTTGGCTTAGAAATGCACTTCTGTTACAAACATCCTACATAAATAAAGTTATCATTACGACTATTCTTCCACTATATTGGTTTGTTGGTATAATCCTCTTAACCTCATCCCACTCTCCAGTTATCACGCTATTTCTTTGTCCTCTTTTCTGCCGTCCTCTTCCTTTGTTGTGTTAACCCCATTTGTCTTGACTGAGTTTTAATTCTTATGATTGAAGTATTCTGTTTTCAAAAGTTTTCAAACCCTCTCTCAAAGAACCTGGTGCGTGTGTATGGATTGGCTATGGCATGAACATCCTCCCCTCATCGCAAATCCGACTGGAGATAATAGTTGATGTGACTTGAGGGTGAAAGAACGTAAAATATACAGGAAGTGCAGAAAGGAAAAAAAATACTACACCTGTTTGTTTTGGATGCACATTGTAGTAACGTGAAAGTTCATATTTTTGCCAGATTGTGGGGTCTCGTCACGTTACAGCTCGGGTAGTGTGTGTTCCCCAAATCCGGCTGGTCGTCGAGCGTGTGTTAAAATCTTGTAGTGTGTCCTAGGCTTTCGCCACCTCCACCCAGCATCCAGCACTGCTCCGCCTCCTCCTCTCTCCTCCACCGTTCAGGAGACGGAGCAGATAGGGCCTCTTTTTTTCCATCATAATTAAACAAGTTTCCGCCTTTATTCCATGTCCATTAGCAGAGCCCGTAGCCCTGCTAGGGAAATGGTCATTATCGCAGACAGAAATAGGGACATAAATTTGCTGTTAATGAAAATGTCAATTAGCAGCCTGCTCTGTTACGGGGAGCTGATAGCGCCACCACTGTGAATTCAGCATCCGCATGCTTGCCGGGGTGTCTCATACACACGTACGTGCATCCACGTGCACGTTCCTATACCCGAAACACGCCCAAATCCACAAATCCAAACACACACAAAAGCCACACACACACACACACACACACACACACACACACACACACACACACACACACACACACAGGCAGGATTAAACCACCAATATTCCTTTTATTGAAAAGGCACAACATCATCTCCAGATCTTTCTCTCTTCGTCTCATTCGGCTGCTGACTGTCGAAATGTCGACTGATGTTTTGGTACACAAAGTAATTAAGTACAATAGAGATGGGAATTAAAAGTAAGAATACAAAAAATGTTTGCTAAAAAAAATCCGTTCAGCTCCTTATTCATGTAGTTTCATCCTTAAGCGGTTTTGTCTCTGGAAGCCCTCGGTTTGACGAGTTGTTTTGATATTTTTATTCACATATTTGGATCATTAATCAAATGGCGGCGTGGAGGGAGGGCAAACAGAGGGGGATGGATGCGATCCATATAGCATATCTTCTTCAGGGCTTGTGTGTGTGTTAGTGTGTGCGTGTGTGTGTGTGTGTGTGTGTGTGTGTGCGCACCCGTTGCAAGATCAATCTAAAAGTCCTCTGCAACAGCCACTTCAGACCCTGGGCGCAGTTGCAAAAAAAAAATAAATGATTACCATTACACTCCCACCCTCCCCACACCTCCCCTCTTACTCTCTCGCTCGCTCGCTCGCTCTCAACAGACGATGAGGGGAAATAAATGTTACCACACACACACACACACACACACACATACACGCACACACACAAATGACAGAAATAAAAAAGACGGATTCCCACCTAAACGTCAATATGAGGTGGATGTATTAAAAGTGCATTTGAAATTCTTAGCAGCGTTCCGCTTCATTTCTGAATGTCTGGGTCTTGCACCCTTAAAAGCACAGGGAGATAAATCAAGTTTGTTGCTCGCGCCGAGACCCCTATAAAAATAAATAGATGAGCGCTGGTCACCTCGGCACCATTTTTAAAACATCCCCCCAGCCGCACTGTATCCATAATTATGATTTTGATTGTCTGTGACCACATCCTCCAAGATCAAATGTGAAGCGGAATAGCACCGATGCGGATGAAGAGATTTATCTGTCGTCAGCCGTGGCTAAGGTTGTGCATGACAAACAGATAGCTAAAACCTCGGGGTGCAGAAACTCTGCTGCCGAGGCTTCGACAACAATGCTCTCCAGCCCCATGTGTGCTGCAGACATTAGGCTCAACGTAGAGCATGAGGCTCTGGGTATTTGGACAACGATCTAGTCAGGTTCTAGTCCAATTCTAGTCTGATTCTAGTCAGTTTCTAGTCAGATTCTAGTCAGATTCTAGACAGATTCTAGACAGATTCTAGTCAGACTCTAGTCAGATTCTAGACAGATTCTAGTCAGATTCCAGTCTGATTCTAGACAGATTCTCGCCAGACTCTAGACAGATTCTAGTCTGATTCTAGTCAGTTTCTAGTCAGATTCTAGACAGATTCTAGTCAGATTCTAGTCAGATTCTTCAATTTTGAATATTGCTGTTCAACCATGAGAAGTGACAAGCGCCGCATGTAAACAGAACCCCCTGGAAACGAACCGCTGTGGTAAACAAATTTGGGAGTTGTTGGACTTGGAGGGTAAGTGGAGGATTGTTAAAAAAATTAAAAATAACTAAATAAAAAAACAGAAGCAATAGCAATACAATCAATAGCAAACAAGATGGCAGAAAATGGCATTATTATTATTATCATGTTTCAGTGGAGAGTTTTTGTGTCCCGTGGTCTAAATGCTGCAGAAGCTTTTCCATCCTGCCAAGAATACAATTCTGAGGGAAAACAATGAAAACTATTTTTGTCATGAAAATGATCAAATTTAAAAGTGCAAAATATTGGCTACTGGCAGCTACAATGCAAAAATATCAGTATCGGTATCAGCCTTCAAAAACCCATATCGAACCCTAAAATAAACACATGCATGCCCACATGCACACACACACACACACACACACACACACACACACACACACACATATACACACACAAACACAGGCAGTGGATCTTAACTCACTCCCTGAAACAGAATGCCCGTCTTTACTTCGATGGCTGTCATTTCTACAAGAATCTGCTCGGCTGCTGGGGGAAATAAAAGAGTTGGTAGTAATGGAGGATAATTACAGATCTCCCTCTCTCTCTCTCTTTGTCTCTCGATCGCTCTCTCTCTTTTCTTCCGGTGCTGCAGTGCACAGGATGGATGCCAGTGAAGTCGCAAACTGCAGCATTCAGGCCCATTACATCTGCAATGAGTGGAGATGCAAGCAACATCTGGTGTCTGAGCTGTGATAGAGAACGCTGCCTGTGCCTTTTAATGGATATCTAGAGGCAACACGGAGTGGTTTATCTCACAACTCAATATTAACTCTTCGAAGCCCACTTAGAGATACAGAGAGAGAGGGGGGGAAAGATGAGGGGGGAAGGAGGAAGGAAGGTAGGGAGGTAGGAAGGAAGATGCAAAGGAATGGGGAGTGACCGTGGAAGGAAGGATTCGAGGAAGAAGTGAAGGAAATATGAGAGTGGAAGGTAGGATTGTAGGAAAAGAGAGAGAGGAGGGAAGGAAAAAATGAAGATATGGAGGAGGAAGGGGGAGCAAGCAAGGAAAGAAGGAAGTCAGGGAGGGAATGGAGGAAGGAACGAAGGAAAGAAAGGAAGAATCAGCAAAGAAAATAAGAAAGTAAGATAAGAAGGAAGGATGGATGAAGTTAGTCAGTGATGGACAAAGAAAGGAAGTAAGGAAGGGGGGAGAGATAGACTCTAAACAGTGCTGGGTTAAAAACCAAGCCAACCCTGACCACCTTGCTGGGTCACGACAGGACAGAACACACATTGGGCTGGACTCAGGCAACTGCTGAGTTGGTCTATTTCAGTCCAGATGTCGGCCTGATCATTTGACCCATGTACTGAGTGAAAATACCTGTGTGTCAAGGAGGGCCAAGACTACACCGGGTGATTTTCATTTGAGCTGATCAGTGAAATCTGCTGCTGTTCGGAGTGGCCTAGGAGTCAGGACGTGTCTCCTTCCTGAACGATGCGATGGCTGTGTGCTCCCGTGGTGTTTCTATCTGTGTACTATTGTTTGTACAGATGAACGTGGTACCTTCAAATGCTCAATCACTCCCAAGGAGAAACCACACTTGTGAAAGTCTATAATTTTTTTTCGAATGTTTTGGCTGATTTTGGCTGATTTTCCCATGATGATGAGCAAAAGGACACTGGGTCTGAAGGGAGGCCCTAAAATACAGCCACGGTACGCCCCCCAATTTACCCCCAATAATGACAGTTAGCCAATCCAAAGTTTCTCAAATCAATTTCCCGGAAGCTTCCAGGATGTTTAAAGAGAGTGAACTTGGTGTATGTAAACCTTTGGCCTACTGGAATTCTGATATTGTGAATAGAAAGTGAAATAAATCTGTCTCTGATCAACTGTGAGAAAATGACTTTTATTCTGGACAAAGTAGATCTCCCGACTGACTTGCCAACAGACATGTATGGTAACATGAAGTCTCTGGAGTGGTGATTCTTTTAGTTTTAATGTCTTAAGTGTAAGTAAACCTGTAACATGTATTTACTAACAGCTACCAACAAGGTGAAAGTGAAAACCAGTAAACTGCATTAAAAATAACAAACCTGCAGTGCAAGTGCCTTCACTTCCATTAACTGCATTAAGCTGGGTTCTCTGTGCTGCCATAACATTACCTAATATTCACTTTGACACCGCAAGACGTAGAAATCGCTCCTTTAGGTGAAGATAGAGGCTCTGTGCTGTGCAGACTTTTCAACCACTGCAGTGCTCTTCTGCTTGGTTTCAGTCTATTTTCCTGCGGTGCATTCAGGTTTCCGCGAAAATTCTGGAATCTCGGAATCCCTCACTGTAAAATGCATCTCTGTTCGTTCATTTTCATCACGTGAACTGCAAAATTTTATTCAACTTGTTCAACCCAACATTGTTTGTGTGTAAGGTAGGAAGGAAGAGATGGGAAACAAGGAATAGAGAGGGAAGGATAGTCAGACAGAAGGAAGTCAGGGAGGGATGAAGCAAGGAAGGAAGGAAGACAGGGGAGGAAGGAAGGAAATAAGGAAGTCACAGAGGGATGAAAGGAACGTATGAGGGAGGAAGGAAGAAAAGAAGGATAAAAGGAAGGAAATAAGGAAGCGAATAGAGGTAAATAAAGGAAAAAATGACGGGAGGAAGAAAGGAAAGGTAAGAAGGAAGAGTGGGGCGGAATGAAAGTGAGCAGAAAGAAAGAAGAAAAAGATGGATGCAAGAGGGAGGAGATGAAGGGGAGGGCAAACAAGGAAAGAAGGAGGGATGAAGGAAAACAAGTGAAGGAGGGATAAGGGGCAGGGATGATTGAAGGAAGGAAGCGAGAGGGGAGGAAGGAAGGAAAGTAGAAGAGTGAAAAGAGAGAAATAGTAGAAAGGAAGGAATGGAATGGCACCATCTTTGCTGTGGTGCATGGCGGCGCTCTTTTCTTTGTCTGTTCAACCATAATGCCTATTGCTGCTAACCGCTAACTACCCAGTTCTTCTTCTAGTTATTCCAAACAAAATCATAAAACGCATCACTTCCTGTGCACCAGAGGACCTTCCCAGGAAAGACCTACCTGACACCAGGCTGTTCTGAGCAGCAAATCTAAAAGCATTTATTGAAAATGAAAAAAATGAAAATGTCACAGATTATTACTAGAAACATCTTCTAAAATTAAGGGAATGTGTTGCATGAACGTCACACATTAACACCCTGGAGATAAATCACACACACACACACACACACACACACACACACACACACACACACACACACACACACACACACACACTCCCCAATATTTTTACACTTATTTTTCTCCCCGACTCAAGTTACCTTGCGTCGACCCCACCTGACCCCTGATCGCTCGACAGGAAATGGCACGGGAAGCAGTTCAAAGCAGCGGTCGGGGGGCCGAGGTCCTGGCGCTACGAGGTATAAAGTCATGGCCGGCCTCTTTGTTGGTGATTATGAGTGATCCGCTCTCTAATGCTCCCTGAAGGAGACGTATGACCACATCCACAGCCCCGGGCTAACATGTCAAAGAGTCTGTAACATAACACTGGAAAGGAAAGTTATTATGGTATATAATGCATTGTGTGTGTGTGTGTGTGTGTGTGTGTGTGTGTGTGTGTGTGTGTGTTTCTTTGCTTCCTTGCACATAGGTGTGTGTTTGCATGCAGACAGTGACAGTCTATGTATGTGCGTATTTGTGTGTGTGCATTTTTCCTGCGTTATTGTGCAGGTGCATGTACTTTCTTGCCTGAGTACGGTGTGTGTGTGTGTGTGTGTGTGTGTGTGTGTGTGTGCGTGTGAGACAGCAGAGTGACAGCAGACAGGGTAAAGTCCCTTCTCAGACGACAGTAATGGAGACGTCAGCAGGATAACAGAGCCGGTAGCGCTGACAGTCATCCACTCAGACAGACGCAACGCCGCGTCCTATAGCGAGGTTGGACAAAGCCACACACACACACACACACACACACACACACACACACACACACACACACACACACACACACACACACACACACACACACACACACACAGAGAGTCAGTGTATTAGATGAGCATCATCCCCATTCATGGTGGAGATGATTCCATTTGCTGGGCCACTCAGCCTTTTGATGGTCTTATCTAGAAAGAGACGCCGTCTGGCAAATGCCTGGCTGGATAGGAAGTGTGTATGTGTGTGTGTGTGTGCATGTGTTTTGTAGTATCATTTTCTATCTATCTATCTATCTATCTATCTATCTATCTATCTATCTATCTATCTATCTAGAGTATTAGAAAAGCAAGAGGTACTCTCCCACCCACCAGAGAAACCAGTGATTCTCCTCAGGTTGAGCTAATGAGGTTAACATGCACAGCAGCGTGCCAGACATCAAACTGCATGCTGGGAGATGATTTTGACATCTTTGTATTTGTCACCCTAGGAGTACTAATTACCACAAAGGGTCCTATGTGGCCAAATAGTTTCCATATTTGTTCAACAAGGGAAAATCAATGCAACACTCAATGCATCTTTTGTTTTTTCTGGGGGGAGACGCGTCAGTAAATCTTCAAGTGTTTTTCGGTTTCGTCTTGACGACGCGTTCCACTGCATTGTTTTCCTGTTGCATGTTGGGATTACATCCAGAGGGCTGATGGCTGCTTCCAGTCGGCCTCGGCAACTGATGGGAAACAGATAATGGGAAATTAGTCTGATTTCCAAGAGACGAGGGCAAAAAAAAAAAAAAAAAAAAAATGTTCCTCTCTTTATTACTGTCATGCGGAAGTGTCAGCCACCCCCGAGACATTCATCTCACTTTATAAGAATGAGCTGGTCTCACGCCATGCACCTTATTCATGTTGCCACGATTATCCATAAATTAATAAAACCTGACTGGTTATTACTGGGAGAGAGAGGGGGGGAGACAGACGGGGGAGAACGGGGGATATGAAGAGCTGTACAGTGAACAATCTCCAGATAATTAACAGGAAGATAAACAAAACATAAATTTGGATATTGCGTTTATTTGGACTACCACTCAAATATGCGTGAACCACGTTATTTTAATTAAAAGATAAATCTATGTGACACGCTGCTTCCCAGTTAATTATTCAGTGCTGTACAATAAAAACAAAACCCATTAAATATGCCATGCACTCTATTTCTCCATTAACAGTAAAAAGCGCTCGTCCTGGGGACAACATTTCAAATTCAGCGGCTTGCTTTTGCCTTTTCCCCTCCTTTCCCCGCCTTTTTTTTGTCCTCTCGTCTCCCGTTTCTCCTTCTCCGTGCGTGCGTATGGCTCACGAACCCAAACGTTGGCAAAATGTACGCTTTTGTCTTTTGAGCGTACAGTTCATTTGTTTGAAATGACAAAATGACAATCTAATGGAAATATTGCAAGAAAGTGATTGTTAACCTGCCAATCAGTCCCACAATTTGAAGCACATTTAGGCTTCGATTTAGATGTTGTGCAGCCTGTTGTGCTGATGTATAGACAAACACATACAGTTCATGATAAGCCTGGTTTATTATGAAATTATAAGACACAGACATTTTTGTTTTACTCATCCCAAGTCATTCTGGATAAGAGAATCAGCTAAATATCTGAATTGTATTATCGATCTATTGGAAGTTACAACTGTGTCCAGGAGTTTCATCTTGGGTTTGTGGTATGTGATCGATTTAGCTCTGAAATATTGCAAATATTTAAAGAAAACAGGAAAGGGTTTCAATCCAAAATTAAATCTAATTTCATTATATTTTGTAAAACAAAGCAAAACATGATATTACATTTATGGCTCAGTGTTTCAAAGTAAACAAGTTTACAAGTATGTAAGCAAAGGTCTTTAAAGAGCTGAGTCACAGTGGGTTTGATTATAATTAGTAATAAATAAATAATAATAAAAGCCTGCACTCTGCTATAGTGCTTTAAAGCATTTACTCCTACCGTAACTTAAAGCGACCGTCCACCCCGTGCAGCTGTGAAGGGAATTGCAACATATGCTCCAGAATGTAAACAGCTGACCTCGCTGGCTAGCTAGCATGCTAACGCTAACTAGCATGATAACGATAAATTCACTTACCAGTGTTGCAAGAATGTAGCTTGTTCTTCGTCACCGGAAGTGGTGTGGAAGTGAATAAGGCATCATCACCGTCTTGTTAGACAGTCAGTTACCAGCTTCAATTTAGCCAGCTCCAATCCAGCACCAATCTCTGCCACCGTAGGCGTCCGGGCCCCACCGTTATGCTGCGGTCCAAAGTCGGAAGTTGGAAATTCCCAGTTGCAATTACAACTGCAGTGCGTTTTATATATTTAACAATTTACCACACAGGTGTTTTGATCGAGTTGGTCATGCAAAGGCTGTGAAATTAAGTGTATTTTGAGGATTATTAACACATTAAAAGTACGTGTTGACATCACTTAGTTTACTACCTGGCATTCCAACTTGAAGAGCCATTTTGCCTCGTAGGAAGTCGAATTTTCCAACTTGTGACTTTGAATGGAACCCTGCATTACAACAACACATGCACTCTTGGAGGCGTGGCTGTTGCACTTAAGGACGTTTTAGACAAAAGAGTACAATGAGACCTGTTATTTATCACCAAACCAAACTTTTTCTATTTTCTAGAGAAGTACTCTGATTTGTATTAAGCACTTTGTTGAAGTAAAATATTTCAGAAATCATTTTGCAACAGAACGTGTCAGTTTTCTTCAGATGACACATATCTCAATTTGGAGTGAAACTTCTGAATCTAGTGGCCGGTCGGTCTGAACTGAAGTGTTGCTGAATGGTGCGAAGGGACTCGGAGACGGCGGTTCCCAGAGGTAGAGGTTTTATTGAAGAAAGAAAACACACGGCTTCAAAGTACATCAGACGCTTCTAGACGGCAGAAAGAAAAACAGTCTTGGATGAACTCAAACGCTTGATACACTTTCACTGAGAATCTTCTGTCAAACAGATGTAATAAATAATGACCAAGAATCTTTTAAATACAAAGTCATCTACCGTTAATATAAGATTATAGTTTGCAACAAAACCCCTCTCCTCCCTCCTCCCATATAGAAATCTTCATTTAGGAATGTGGACAGTATTTGGACTAGGATTGCGTATTACAGAGGCTTCTGCTGGGGCTGAAATAAATCAGCGTGATTTCAGTTCTCCTCAGATTATAATTGAGCAAACTGCATGTGCTACTTTTAATAGGAAAGCTTAAAAGAGATCATACAGTATGGGGACACAATGGAATGGATTACTTTGGGGGGATTACAGCAGGGGGAAACCGGTGTAGCATTCTCATGCAAACACATGACGTTTCCAGTGTCAAACGCAGACATTATTGCCTCATCTTTAGACGAAACTACTGAATCGCAGGAAGTGATGCCAAAAAAAATGGAATGTGTACTTTTTTTTTTTTTTTTTTCACTTGTTGCTAATATACTTAAAAAAGTGCAGCAGGCACACATACTGTACATACAGGCATACATACGCTTTTCTTTCTTTCTCTTTCTTAGTTTCTTCTCTTTTTTCTTCTCTATCCGTCTGCTCTCTCTCCCCTTTTTCTCTGCTTTCGCCTCAAAGTATGCAGAGGGGATTGTATTTCTCAGTGTGTGTGTGTGTGTGTGTGTGTGTGTGTGTGTGTGTGTGTGTGTATTGTGTCGGACTGTAAACTCCTTTAGGCAGAGCTGTGGCGCTAAGGCCCCGGGGTTTTAAGAGTTTAGCCCTAGTGTGCGTGTGTGTGTGTGTGTGTGTGTGTGTGTGTGCGGGAAGATATTGACTTTCTTAAAGTCCGGATCATTTCTCTTTATCAGAAAAACATTAACAACCTCCCTCCTCCTCCTCCCACAACATCCACCCACCCCGACGCAATACAAAGCACCGTACTTTCTTATTCTCCTCACCCCGTAGTATCCGATAGCCACCAGCGCAAGGAAGTACAATGAAAGTTGATACTTTTCCTTTTTTTTCTTTTTTTCTCGTCTTGCCTTTAAGACAATGCAGCTTGATTTCGTGGGATCAAAACATTGTGTTTTCCACGTCTTTTTTTTGCGTGTGTCCCCCTTCAGGAATACAACCCATCCGAATCAAAAGACAAAAATAAAACACGACTCACGGCCACAAATAGAACGCAAATAGAAAATAAAACAACTCGGTATAATCACTTTGTTTATATAAAAGGTGTTATAATTAGAGACTCAACGCAGGATAAAGTGAATGATTATCTGTTTTTGATCGGGTCCCACCCTGCGAGCTCGCCAGGGTCGGAGGATAGTCCTGCACTGTCATTTGAGTCCAACGCTTTTACTTTGAAGTCACACACACAACAGATGCAAGGACCTTTTTATATCTACACTATATCTACACTTTCTTAACTTGCATCTAGAGCCCGCCCCCGCTGCCGCCGCCGCCACTCAGTCCAGGTCCTTGCCAAAGCAACTTGCTCTGTCATCTGTCATCGTAAAGCCCCGCCCCCCCCCCCCCCCCCGCTAAAACACATTCACTTTTAAAACTTCCACGTCCATCTCCTGACGTGGAGCCTGTAAGGTGACCTCCAGACGCTGAATTGCCCAAACCGAAAGGGAATGAGCCCTTTTACGTCCCCTAATGGATGCTTTAAATACGCCGCTGATTGATTTGTGTTGTGTTTTGCAGCGGACTGGACTTTGTTTTCAGAAAGATGGAGAGAGTGGTGGAGGCAGAGGGGAGGACGGAAAAGGGACGGAGGAGGAGAAGGGAGGCGACTTAAGGGGGCTCCGGCCAGCTGATGGAACTCGACTTGACCTCCTGGCGTAGCGTCCAGAGTCGAGTTACCACTGTAGGACTGTGTGTGTGTGTGTGTGTGTGTGTGTGTGTTGTTGAATTGATTTCCTCTGCGATGACAGCTCCAGTCAGGCTGGCACCAATGCCCCCCTCCGCCTCCCCCCCCCCCCCATCCCCATCCCCTCAACACACACACACACACACACACACACACGCCACCATCGCCGCCACTGACCCTCCCCGATACACACACACACATGCACACACACACACACACACACATACTGCTCATCACTCGCACTGGGCAAATGGCAGCCACTGGTGTTATGTTCTGGGGGGAGGAAGGAGGGGGGTGATGTGTGTTCAGAGGCCCTCCTCCTCCTCCTCCATCTTCCCTAACTGTCGCTAAATCGTTTACACGGATCATTTTTCTGATAAAAGCATTATTTTCAGGCAGGAGGACGAAAGTCTCCTTAATGATTTTAGATTACTTCATCTGTCTTCCCTCTTCTTCTTTTTTTTATCCTCTCCTTCCTTCGTGATTTGTCTCATAACTGCTATTTCATCTTGGTGCTTAACAGGTTTTTAACTCCTTCTCCGTTGGGTGCATGTGATCCGTGGGCTCAGTTAAAAAAAAAAAAAAAAGCTGACTCATCACAAATACATAGATTATTATGTTTGCTTAGTAAATGTTCACAGACATCTAATAACACGCATACAGTATGTTGATTGCATGAGGGGACGTGGTCTATTCACAGCATGGTCCGCCGGAGGGCTCTTATTGTGTTAGCGAGATCCGAAAGCGATGATTGGTTGTGCTGTGTCTCGCGCTCCCGGGAGCGTTTTTTTGTCCGACGCGAGTCCTTCGCGGGGGGCGTCACTCGTAGAGGCGAGACGCGTCGTCCGAGTTCCTCCCCGGGACGTCGGCGTCGGGGCGGGAGCGTTTGAAGCGGCGGTCCGGGTACCGGCTGTTGTCGAAGGGCATGCGGTGGACGCACAGCACGTGGGTCTTCAGGTTGCCCTTCTGGGAGGCGCTGTAGGGGCAGTAGCCGCACTGGAACGGCCTCCGACCTGAGTGGCACAGACAGAAAAGACAGACAGGATATTTGGACCGTTATCTAGACCGGTACTTCTCCGAATCGGGGTCCTCTGGGGGGCCAAAACGAAACCGGAGTAGAGTAATAGATCCCTGTTAGAGAATGCGTAAGGTTTCACTCTCCCCACCTGCAGTGTAGACAGCTCTACCATTCAACAACAACAGCGTTGCTCAAGGGCAAATTGAGCAGCACTTGAGATTTCCCTAGCCGGTTTGACCTTGGGTCCAACAGATTTTTAGGTTTTTGAAGGCTGACAGAGATATTTTTGTATTTGCAGCCGATATTTTGTGCTGATATTCTTTAAATTTGACCACTTTCATGCCAACTTCCCCAAGAATTGTATTGTTGTCAGGCTGGAAAAGCCTCTGAAACAGCATTCAGACCATCATGGGACACTAAAACTCTCCATTTAAACCCGATGAGACTAATGAAATCATTTCAGGGTTAGCAGATCCTTAAGGCAGGGTGACCCACCACACCTATTCACCGGTCGGGGGAAACTGCCTTTACATGAAGAGCCAATTCATAAAAACATTTTCAACAATTCAAAAAAAAAAAAAAAAATGTGCAAAGAAACTAAAACGCCATTGCAGGTTTTCTGTCGCTGCGGTCGGGGAGGATCCTCCATCATCACTGGGAGAGGAAGAGGAGGAGACTGAGGACAAACAGGAAGCGGCAACGACAGGAAGTGAATCCTCACCGAAACAAACACCGCAGCGCTAAAAAAACTCGCCTCCTCCGCACTAAAACTTTTGCAGCTCCCCGAGTCGATATGCATCTTCCGAAGAGCGTGCATACATCTATTCCCCTGAACACAATAGTAAAGTGGAACGAGGCGATGGTATTTTTTCTCTATCCCCCCCCCCCCCTCCCTCCTCCTCCCGCCTCACCCCTCCTTCCCCACAGCTCCTGCACAAAATGTTCTCCCTAGATTGAATCTGATCATCACTGCAGCAAACACAATGGCCCTTAATAGCACCAGCCGTTTGTTTGAGGGATGCCGATTACACCGCCATCATAACCCACTTCACTTAGCTCACTCACTCACAGACAGACAGAGAGGACAAAATGGAAAGGGAGGGGGGGGGGGGAGAGGGAGGGAGAGGGAGGGAGAGGGAGGGAGGGAGGGGCCGAGAGAGAGAGAGAGTTTGAGCTCTCTATAGTACTTTAGGTTATTAATAACAGTACATTTGCAGTTACCCTCATTTTCTTTTCTTTTTTCTATCGCTCTGATTCAATTTGAGATGCTCTAAATCAAATGAACATATGGAGCTTAAAAGAGGCGGGATAGGTGCAAGGAATATCAATAGGTAGAAGGAGGCCGGGAATTAAAGAGGAAACAATCTATTTGAAGCACTCACTGGCGTACACACACGGGGTTAGCGGGAGTGTGTGGGTCTGCTTATGCAGTATATAAACCATGCACACACACACACGCACACACACACACACACACACACACACACACACGGGCACAATGCGAGGATGCAGCGCAGGATGCGAGCAGGCAGGATTTGCAGCTACTTTGTGTTTGGCAATCTGACACGAGCCTCTCTCTCTCTCCCTCTCTCTCTCCCTCTCTCTCTCTCTCTCTCTCCGGCTCTCTGATATTACATTGTTCGCTCCGGAGCCAGACAAAGGGGATTGCTACAAGTTTTCGGAGGCTTTGGATGTTCCAGTTGTCTGAATTTCCCGATAAGCGAGTCGACGGCGCACAATGAAGGGTCTTTTTTTTTTTTTTTTTTATTCGCGCGCAGTTTAATTTCACACTCTCTTACATTACGTTAAGTCCGAGAGGCAGAATATCTCATCCCATTTTACACTTAGGGAGAGCGAGTTATGCCCCCAAACAACTCAACCTGCTCTATCTTCACTTTATTTATTTATTTATTTATTTATTTATTTCCCTCAGCGGACCTTTTAGAATAAATACAGATCAAGCTAAGTTTTCTCGTCTGGGGGAGTGAGGGGGGAGGGAGGGAGGGAGGGAGGGAGGGGGGACGGAGCACAAAGAGAGAGAGAGATTGGGATTTGAATTGCTTGAAAAAAGTTTGGGAT
>JAXDDW010000285.1:57500-115000 GCA_034670385.1 Hoplostethus mediterraneus | reverse complement strand
ACGTCGGAGAGGAAAACCTTCTCCCGAGTCGGAATATCGAAATGTTTCAGTTCCTAAAAAAGTGGATCATCTTCTGTCATTTGGAGATGCTTCGGTTTCATACCCACTGATGACAAACAAGTACAGACGTACGTTTAAGAGCAGCTAGTGCGTCGTACGGCAACAGAGATGGACCAAAGGACAGACAGACAGTCGGCAGTGAGACAGAAGGTTGAATGTGCTGAACCATCCGTCCAGTAACCTGCATGCCTGCTGACGCTCCCAGATTACTCAGCAAACTGGGCCATCACACACACACACACACACACACACACACACACACAGACCCGTGAACGCACCGTCATCGATCGACTCTCAGAAGAGTTGTTGTGGAGAGTGCGTCGCTGCTGAGATCGAGGTTCTTCCTTCATAAGTGGACACGGGGGATGTTTGGCCCTCAGCTGTCTCGTCCTTCTCACCGGGGGCCGTCGGGGGCCCGGTAAAAACAAAGCGACACGAATGTTGTGATTGGCGATTGTGAACACCCGCGATCCTCAGGTGAGGTTAGCATGAACGCATCGATGAAACCTGAATACATCAAATGATTAACCCTTCTTTTTTTTTTTGGCAAAGCTCATAAAAGTTAGAAGAAGAAAAAATCTGATGGCTAAATCTGATTGCAATGAATAAATCATGAATATTTTGGGGGGGATTAGTCAAAGCTTTGGGTTTACGTGTCCACTGATTTTTTTTTTTTGAATTCCCCCCTCCAAAAATAAATACATTTACATTACTTCAAACAGCCCTGGGGGGAGTTCCCTCCTCTTCTTCTTCTTCAGCCTCTGATGAATTAGGAGCGTTTCCCTCAACGCGCTGCGTGTTGGTAGGAAATTGGTCTGAAGTTTGGGGAATAGCGATTTGGTCTGTTTCCTAGCTTAACTAGAGAAAACCAACATGCAAATAACACCAGGGGAGGCACTTAAGGAGAGGAGAGGAGAGGAGAGGTGGGGGGGTTCAGCATCAAAGCCAGATAAAAAGTCTCCACCAGGGACCAGGTCCCAAGTTAAATACTGAACTAGATTGTTAATTGCTGTACCAGTAGGACCGGTTAATAGGAGCCTGGAATAGAAGCTCCTTCCTCCCTCCCTCCCTCTCTACCTCCCTCTCTCTCTTCCTCCCTCTCTCTCTCTTATTTTCCCTTTTTGTCTGTTTGTCTTTTGCTTGCTCTTTTTCTGGCACTCAATCTATCCTTCCCTCCCTCCATCACTCACTCACTCGCTCGCTCACTCGTTTGTTCTCTTGCTCGGCCATTCATTCTCTCACTCACGCACATCCTCCCTCCCTGACTCCCTCCCTCCCTCACTCACTTCCTCCCTCCCTCCCTCACTCACTCACTCACTCACTTCCTCCCTTCCTCACTCACTTCTCACTCACTCATACTCTTTTACTCATTCTCTCACTCATTTGTTCTCTTCCTCACTCACTCCCTCACTGTATTCATCTTATGAAGAGGGTTCACATCAGCTTATCTCAATGAGAACAGGGACAGCATGTGTGTGTGTGTGTGTGTGTGTGTGTGTATACGTGTGTGTGTGTGTGTATACGTGTGTGTGTGTGTGTGTGTGTGTGTGTGTGTGTGTGTGTGTGTGTGTGCGTGCAGCGTAGGCGTCCAACCTAACCTTACTTCCCCTCCGTCAGAGTCCCTGCTGGACTGAAGGAGGCACAATCTGCTGCTGACCCGTCACTACGCACAGATAATAGATGCCCGAGTGTGCGCGCGTGCGCGTGCGTGTGCACGTTGCGTGTGCGTAAGGCTGTCGTCCATGTCTGTCAGCAATCGAGAGAGAGAGAGAAAAAAAAAGAAAGATGGAGGGCGGCGGGGGCTGACGGATATGCCGGCCACCTGCTTCTCACTCACATTCTGACACAAAGAGCATCGGCTGCTCCGCCGCATTAATCACCATGAACTTCCTGTGACCTCGACGCGGCGCGATAACGGGCCAAAGTTATGGGAAAAGTTAGAAAACACACAGAGGGAGACAGACAGGCAGACAGACGGGTTGATAGCGAGAATGGACCCCTGTTGGAGTGTCTCCCAGGGGCCCATAGGGGAGTTTTGTTGTTACTGATGTAGTATTGATCAGAGAACCGTCTACTGTAGGTTGGGGGGGGTCGTAGTGGTGAGAGTGAAACCTCAACTATCCCTCCTGCCTCCTGAAGCCCCCTCAACAGCCCCTGGGTGCCCCAAGACCCCAGAGGCTTGTGACCGGAAGGCCGCTGGTTTAAAGCTACAACTCAACAGCTCAACTGGGCAACTCAACAGTAGAGGCCTGGTTGTACTGGGCGGCTCCCAGGTGTGACTCTGAGCTGTTGATGGGAAACAGCCCTGTGTGATTTTTGCTTAAATAAAGGTTAAAGGTGCCACGTGTAGCATGTGTTTCTCAAAATGAAGACCACATTTCCCATAAACCCCGTTGCTTCCTTTTGCAAAGAGGATGTTGCTACTTGCCCCCCCCCCCCCGCCCCCGGCTCTGCTCCATTTGTTTTAAAGAGCAGGATGAGGTTGAAACTGTGCAGCTAGAACAGTAGAAGTGATGCAAAGTTGTGTATTACTTTCAAAGTAAAAGCGTGAAATGCAGTGTAGAGCAACAGAACAACAGAGCTCTGTGGATCATGTAGTTACCTTCACAGCAGCGGTTGAAGACAGCGTCCGGTCTGTTCCGGTCACATCACAAAAACATAACACACATTTATTAATGAAAGTCTATGGAAAGAACACCCGGTTTATTCCACCGACGTGTCAAAGTGAATGTGGTGATGATTCATGGATGTTAAAATAGGACACACACCGCACCTTCAGATGTGCAGCCAGCAGGCACCCGGCTAGCCGACCACACGTGCTATCGTGTAGCACTGTTGTTTGCTGCTGTAAGTGAGATAGGCTGCGGCTAGAGAACAGCGAGTGTCGTCAACAGACAGGGAGGCGTGTGTGTGTGTGTGTGTGTGTGTGTGTGTGTAGGTGTGTGTGTGGTGTGTCATGTTGCCCTGCTGGACTGACCAGACAGGTGCTCCTCAAGGCCTCTCAGCCAATTTGCAGCCAAAGAAACAGAGGAGGAGAAATACAAACACTGTCCTTCGACTTCTATCATCAGGACAGGAAGGTTTCAGTGTGTGTGTGTGTGCGTGTGTGTATGTGTGTGTGTGTGCGTGTGTGTGTTGTGTGTGTTTGCTCAACAATGTGTACGTTTTACATTTTAGGTATTTAGCAGACTTTCTCATCCAGAGCGACTCACAACGAGTGTTTGTCAGTGCCTCCGTGTGTGTGTGTGTGTGTGTGTGTGTGTGTGTGTGCACGCGTGTTGTTTAGTTGCTTTTTACTCATCGCGGCTGATTGAACTCGTGACTAAAACTAGAGCAGACGTTCTCGGGGCGCCTCCCTGCTGCAGCCGCACGTTGGGAAACTTTGTGCACCGTCTGAACTCGTCGGCTCCACTTCGGATGAACGGGAGTCACATTCGGGAAGACAGGTGACATTAGACGAAATACCCCCCCCCCCCACCCCACCCCTCCACCCCCTCCTTTTTTTCCCCTCCTCCACAGCGATCAGGTTGTAAACACGATCAAGACTCGCCTGGCGCCGTGTTTCGTATTTTTAGAACGAGATTCCCGCGTACGTGACTCGGAATAATCTCAACAAAGTATTATCTATCGGTGGAGCTTAGATTCCTCCGGATCATATTCCCACGCCACAACTTTTTAAACCCTTTTATTTACTCCCTCTCATAAGCTCTCCTCTCCTCCTTATCTCCCTCCCTCCTTCTCCTTGTTCTTGCCCCTCATTGCCTCTCCTCCTCCTCCTCCTCCTCATCGCTCTTTCCTGTCTTTTTCTTCCTCTTGCCTTACCAAGGGGAAGCCTATTTGTCTGCTTTAAGTGAAATCACTCAATTCTTTGAGGAGGACTTTGGAGACTGTTGGTAGCTGAGGGAGAGAGAGAGAGAGAGAGAGAGGGAGAGAGAGAGAGAGTCCACCTTCCAAATAAGTTCCATTAATCATGGGCCAGAGTCTAATGTAACTAATATTTTACAATTAGAGGAGACAAGATGGAGCTGGGGGCCATCTATCTCCCTTACACCACATGATCATCGATTCATAAGAGCTGGGGAGAGAGAGAGAGAGAGAGAGAGAGAGAGAGACCATCACACACTAGCCCTTCTTGGAGCACACACTCAAACACACACACACACACACACACACACACATTTGGGCACACACCCACACATAGTATAAGCACAGATGCTTTACTTGCAAACAGAAGGAGGCATAAAACTGAGGGAGGAAGCTGTCACATTAGCGTTTGTTAGCACACGCAGCGCGGTGAGTGCGATGCATGCGTGCCGCAATACTCACTGCATCGTGATCGTGCAGTTTTTTGGGTTCAGAGGTCGCATGCACGCACCGAGGCATTTCGGAGCAGAAGGGACACGCGTTGTTGACATCGGTTTAGTGTTCGGGGCAGGAAGCGGTTTGAGAGAAAGTCCTTTGACCGGAGGACAGGTTCCCGTCTCGGCTAGCATCCACCTTGCAGAAGTGCCCCTGAGCAAGGCGTTGCATCCCTACCAGCTCTAGGGGGTGCTGTCCCTGTAGCCGTGACCTCTGACCTCCCCGAGGAGGCGGGGCAGGGCAAGAGAGAAGAGCATTTGCACGCTTATCGGTGGTTTTCCTCCGCCGGGCAAACATGCAGCTTCCTTTTGCAGGTCCAGGGCGAGGAGACCGCATCCTAACGCGGGCCTCCGTGAAACCAAAACCTGGCCTGTTCCGCCCTCTGGTGGCGGGACCCGAGAACTGCGCTGGAAGATCTCAAGCCACCAAAAATATAAAAGGGAGGAGGGAAAATTAGAGGCAGCTGAACAAATGAGCAGAGAGACGGGTTCATCCGCAGGTCACCATCTGCCCAGCGACCGACCAAACTCGGCGCACGCTCGAAACCGCCGCCGCACCGTCATCTCGAGGAGCGCATCCATCAACGCGTATGCAGAACGCAGATTTGTACACGCACGCGCAAACACACACACACACACACACGCACGCACGCACACACACACACGCGGCTGCACAACATGGCGTGAAAGAGAATGAGAGGAAATGGATACTGAAGAGAGACAGATAATTGAGAGACAGGGGGGGAGAGACAGAGCAAATGACGAGAGAGGAAGTTAAATGAAGGGCAAAGAGCGGTGTTCATCACACTGTGAAAGAGGTTGCTTCGAATGTTGAGACTGCTTGGCTGAACACGAACACACACACACACACACACACGCACGCACACACACACACACAGAGACGACGAGCTGAAAGAAATGAAAGATGACCTAATGTGTTCTTTAATCAGATGCATGTGCGCCGTTACATGGAGACGCACACCTCCTCGAATGTATGAACACACACACACACACACACACAAATAAACACACACACACTCACTCACTGCAAGTAACATCCTGATTCATCTAGATCAACCTGATATCCAGCCATCTTAAACATCCTTCCTCTTTAGACAATGCCTAATGCTTTTCACCCACACAAACCCCAGCGTGTACACGCCTGTGTGTGTGTGTGTGTGTGTGTGTGTGTGTGACTGTGTGTGCGTGTGCGTGTAAATCAACCAGTCAAACGGTTACTTTCCCCGGATGTGAGTTTTATTGAGAACAGACGTGGGAGATCCGTAGCAGGAGGCCCCCCACATCTGGTGCGGTGCAGCTGATCCGTTTAAAAATTAGTCAGGCATTGACCTGGGCAGCCTCCCAGCGGCTCGGCAGCCTTCGGGGTCCTGGCGTTAGGTTAACACAAATACGGATTCCATCAACGCAGCGCGGATCGGGTTTCGGACCACAGGAGGGGGGGAGGAGGGTGAGGAGGAGGAGGAGGAGGAGGAGGAGGAGGGGGGGGAATGAAACCGTCGAATATTTCTTCCTTTGAAAAGCGGAGCCAGGCGAACCAGCAGCGGAGAGGGAGAGGACAGTGTGTGTGTGTGTGTGTGTGCTAAGAGAATTCCTGTGTAAAATGTTCACATGCACACGTACATATTTGTACTACTTTTGAGGATATCTGTTGGCGTATGTTGAGTCCTTGACCTCTAACCCTGACCTTCAGCCGCAGTTTAACCTCAACCTAACAGAGACCTGGAGTCTGTTTTGAGAGTTAACACTAAAAAAATACAAATACTTGAGTTTTTTCTATTTTTTCCCCCTTTTCTGACAATAATTGGTAAAAAACCCCAACATGTATCCGTTGTGACCCCTAGATACAGAGTACATGCTTCAACACTCCTCTAATCTTGATCACATCTTATTTCTGAACCTTAGGGAGAACCTTTTGCCTTTTCCCCCACAAAAAGGTCCCAAATAAATCACAGACACCCACAAACACAGAGAAACTCAAAGTGTGCAGGTATAGGGTTAGGGTTGGGGTTGGGGTTGGGGTTGGGGTTAGGGTTGTTGCCTGTTGGATTTTCTTTTTGCTTTTGATGTGACATTTCTGACATGTCATGCTTCCAGATGACCTTTGACCCCACGATGCTCATCTTGTTTGACCAGGCAAGTTGATTAAAAGCATAGTCTTACTTACACCAGCGGCCTGGGGTACACACAGTATGACACAGACACAGACACACACACACACACACATTTGTCTACTTGCAAGTGAGTTGCACTTTGCCAATCCTCATTTAAGTACCATTGGTCAACTTGTACCGATGCTGTGGTACTCAGTGGCTACCTTTACATACACACTAATACGAGGCTATGAAGAACCTGGAGGTACCTGGAATCCCGACACCCAGACAGGCAGGAAGTCAGTTTATTGCCGTGTACATAGATACATTATTAAATGTGCGGAAAACAATGGCGGGAATAATCCGGTATCCTGCGCACATGTAAACGTAGACACCTGATGAGGGAGGAGGGGGGGAGGAGGGGAAGGGGAAGCTGGATGATACACACCGTTTTAAAACCGCAGGTGATTGATTTGCTGTAATTTGAAAAGTCTGCTCAGAAGCTGCTCGGGTGTCGCCTGCCGAACACCGTTTCACCACAGCTGCTCCGCCGGCACCTTTGGGAGACGAACTAGCGCAGATAAGTAATTTAGCTGTGCGCATCCCACGTCGCGATCGCGAGCCCGTGACGCTGCGGCATCAAATCGACTGAGAGGTAATAACTCGGGTAAGTGACGGACTGTTCTCCCGCTTCCGATCGCGAGCTGACACTCGGTTTGCCTTCCCTCCATCCCCCCCCCCCCCCCAACACACACACACACACACACTCTCATCAGAAATGAAGAAGAAAAATGAAACAGGCCCGCCGCTCTCCGACAGTCCGTTTTTTCTTTTTTTTTTAGTTTGAATACATTTTATTTTTATTATAAGTACAGTTCAGTAGTTACAAAACGAAGCATCTGCCATGAGGGTACAGCGAAACGAAAAGAGTGTTCAGCTCACAAGACAGGTTTTGTACATAACGTGTAGTGGAATGCTCATTATAGCTGGTTCAGAGAGGGAGGGAGCCCCCGGTGGAGACTCCCCGCCGCTAACCTCCCATCTTTACACCCATGGAAAACAGAGATAGGGTCAGAGGTCAGAGCCTAGTCGTCTGATTGGTCAACGCCTCCAGCGGGGATACTTCTGATTGGTTTACTCATAACCCCACTCCCAGAATTCCTCCCTTCAACACCCTGTTATGTTTCCCTACAACCCCACACTCCTCACTTCATCATATTTCACACTCTTGTTTATTTTCTTTTTTTTTTTTCTTTTTTTGTTTTTTAAATCTCCTCTCTTCCTGTCATTTTTGGAATTGGAAGAATGATTAACTGTATAATCTAAATAAAAAGCAAATGAAAAAAAAACCAAAACGGAAATCAAATCAGAGGCTGTACTGTACAGACGTCTCTGCAGTGAAATCTCATCCTCGTTGGTTGGAATTTGAGTGCTGAAAAATCACCCGGGGGCGAAACCAGAAGTGGGGCCGACACTGCAGGTCAGAGTAGATATGGGGCGTACAAAAAAAAAAAAAAAAAAATCTGGGTAACAATTTGTCAAAGCCACATACAGTATAGAGGTTGTTCAAACCAAAACAAAAAAAGTTTTATATTTGCACTGTACATACCGCATTAGAATTTTTCTCTGGGTTCACAAAAAATGACATAGAAACATTTCACAATGCCAAGGGACACACAAACACACACCTTCAGTTTAGTTAGTTAGCTAGTCTGGTACTGTATAGGTTGGATTTATAATACTATCACAGTGCAAAATACTTCTGAGAACCAAAACAAAACAAAAAAAAAAGAAAGGAAAGGATAGAGAAAGTCCCTCTACGTGTAATGGGTTCTGTATATATGGGGGCAAATATGTTTGCAGCACAGGAGACGATTGTCGATCTTTTTTTTCCCTCTTTTTTTTTGATCATTAAATGGAGAAGGCAATAATGTACAGTACATGTAAAAAAAAAAAAAAATCAAAAAAAAAAAAAATCAACCCTACGTCCTACGGTCTAGCACGGCTACGTAACTTTGTAGAAGCAATAACAGATGACTCGTATCTAAGGCTATACACAATATGTCTTTTTTCCAGTTTTTTTTTTTTTTGCGTTCTTTTTTTCGTCATCGTAAAGTAAATACATCAAACCATTTTCAGTAGTCAGTAACACTGTGCAACAATGATCGGTGGCAGTATTTTACAAACACCTGTGACACTAGAGTCCTTGAGGTCGACACAAGAGATGAAGAGAAAGGGAAGGGGGGGGGGGGGGTGGTGGGGGAGGCAACAAAGAAAGAAATTGTTCCCCCTTTTTTTGAGAGCTTTTATTTTTTTTAAATTCTTCTCCGTCAAACTCTAGAGGGACTCCTACCTACTCGGGGACGCGGCCGTGTAAACTACTGTCACTTCTTTGCTTTTGCTTCTCACATTTTAAAACTTTTTTTTTGTTATCTATTGTATATCTCTCTATGTACACTAAGCATCTACGGGCGCTGTGGTGGATGATATAGAACAAGAAAAAAACAAAGGTCTTCTTATAGAGGGGGGTAATATGGTGGGGGACGTTTAGGGCAGCATCATCATCATCATCATCATCATCATCAGCACCACCATCACCATAAGTCAGCTTTACCTACCAACACCGTGGAAAACAAAACGTTGGTTACAGATTGTCATATGATGCCACACGAGTTTTTCATTTTCTTTCTTGGTGTTTTTTTTTTTTTTGAATGCGATGCATGGCCATGTGACACAAGAGTGACTGACAGCTGATAGGAGAGCGAGAGGCGATGGCTCCGCCCCCCGACCCCCCCCCCCCCCTGACGGTAAAGTGTGCTTGGTCTCTTGTCAACAGTCCAGTCGAGGTTTTTTTAACTCTATTCTACAGTAGAATTACATTCCAGGTACGGCAGGTCCGTGGAGTCGTTGGCGTTAACGGTCTTCTTCTGACGGTAACGGGAGGGGAAGAGTCTTGGACCGGTCGTGTCGTGTGGTCGGCACTACAGTTCACTTCCTACATGGAAAAAAACAACAACATCGTTCTAGGTCGAGGAATGTATCAGAGGTCGGGGACAGAGGGGGGGGGGGGGGGGGGGTGGCTGCTATCGGACAGGTAGTTTCATCAAAAAACATCGGATCGGAGAAAAGACGACAAAGACGGGGGTTGGGGGGTGGAGGGGGGGGGGGGGGGTGTGGTGGTGGTGGGGGGGGGCGTTCAGACCACAGGACACAGACGGAGAAGTTGCCGTCGCTCTGCCCAGCGTCCCAGGACCCTCGTGGAGGTCACCGGGGGTCCGCCCCCCCCCCCCCCGAGAGAAACCGTCCCGAGCGTTCCTTCATATAGTTTCACAACTTCTCATGAGTCTGACGGTAGTATGCGTTTTTTTTTTCATCTTAAATAAAGTCTTTGTTATAGTGTATTCCTCCATCACTTATCCTTCATCATCCTCCTCCTCATCATCATCGCCTTCATCCTCATCCTCATCCTCATCCTCCTCCTCCTCATCATCCTGCCTTGCTCCGGGCCGTTAGTCTCTGTTTAGAGCGCGGGCGTCCCGCCCCTCGGGGTCGCCTAGGTTATGGTTGTTAGGGTGGTTAAGGTCGTTGTTAGGGTGGTTGGGGTCGTGGGTCAGCGCGGGGTCATGGGTCATGGGCTGGTCCTCCTCTCCTACCCACAGATGCACTACGGCCAATAAGAGAACAAGAGGCAGATTAGCACCACGGGGCCCAACACACCGACCCCCACCCTCCAACACACACACACACACACACACACACACACAGCAAAGCATCATGAATGAATTAATTTTACAGATATCGCCACTTTCAAAATGTCAGAGCATCTCTATCAGAATATCTCACAGTCCCAATACTTGTCGCATCACGTCACTGTTGTTCTGTTGTCACCAAGTCAATACATTCTAGTCACGAGTCGCTGCTAGCAAGTCCCCCTTCAGATAGTCAAGGGTAAAAACACATGGCACACAGTGAGCTTGCTGCACGGCGGGCCTGCACACAGCGAGCTAGCATTGTGATCTTGTGATGTTCAGTGAAGTAAAAGCCTTCCTGAGCTGATCTGAGACACTAACACGTTGTGGATGTGACAGCCGGAGCAGTTCCATACTTGTTCCAAGCAAGTTTTGTTGACTTGATAAGTGTGACGGCGCAGCGGGGCGAGATCCCGAAGAGACTCGTTCTAATAAAAAAAGTTTTAAGACTCGGTGAGACAGTAAGAAATGCTTATCTGTAATTAGGTCCCACAGCAGCGGCCACTAAATAATACAACCCCCCCCCCCCTCCTCCTCCCCCCTCCACGCTTTCATTCCCTCAGCAACTTCTGAGAAAATTATTTTGCAATAAAACGCCGAAACACATTTGCATGTCATGTTCTTTTAAAGTGGCGTTATGAATCTGACAAAACCAAATTAAAACACGGGGTTTATTTGAGCTGCGCTGCCGCGAAGACGCAAACGGATATCAAAATGAAAGGAAGTGTCACAGTAACAGAGGGAAAATAAAGAGCTAATAACACGATAAAACATCTCTTAGATTCACCGCCGAGTAAACGACTCTGGTTCTCTGTGGTTCCTGGAGCGAGCGATGCTGCCATCGCTCGTCTGCCGCGTGTTTTCACTCTGGTTTTAATCCTCCATGTTACTAAAGACGGGGGCCCCACTGATGTCCCTGAAGGGGAATCAGAGAAATCTACTTCCTAAGCCCTGATGGTGATGCTCCAGTCTGAGCAACGGGGATCAAACTACCAACTGCAACGAGATTCATCCTGATTGCTGAAACACTTTAAAACATCCTGGACCGTACGGACGGTCATCATGAGAGCAGAAATATCAGGTTTTCACATCACATTAACAGTGCAGCTCAGATTTCACACAGGAGGAGGAAATTACTTCATAACCAATTTTCACCACTAGATGGCACTATAAGCCAGTAAATAAAACCCAACATCTTCCAGCAGGGAGATTATTACGTTTATACCAGTTATTACCAAATAGAAGAAATTCAATCTCGCAATTGTAAGGGTTGTAAATAAATCAAGCACTAATTTAGTGGGAAAAGCCCCTTGAGTTGAATGAAGCCATCAGTAAACAATCAGTTGAAGGTAAATCCTTCAAATAAATGATCACTATTATCATTACCTTATCTAAAAACCAAAAAAAAGGGGAAATAAAGTTTGCTTGTTTGTCAGCTTTTACAAAGTGTCCCGCCTCTCCCCAAGGGCACTTCCTGCCTTTGACGTCCCGGTAAAGAAACTTCCTGTAACGAGCTCCAGATTAGTCCCCATATTTGATTTTCACTGTTCATTAACTAAGCCACCTGGAATGTTATTATTTAAGCGCGGCGCTCCTTCTCCCCAAACAACTGCTGCCGTGGTGGAGGAGAGGGGGGGGAGGAGTGGGGGGGGGGGAGAGATTTCCCAGCCAACTTTATAGATTTAGCGTAACTTTGCACTCGCGTGTTTTAATTTCCCATCCGGGCGGGCGGCAGATGCACCTCTCAGACACGCAGAACCTGCTCGGCATGCATTTACCAACTTGAATGCAACGCTTATCTCTCCAATCCTCTTCAAAAAGGCTCGGCCCTGCTCGGGTTCGGTGGCGAGTGCAATGCATACTTGGCAACGTGATGACCCTTTTTGTGCGTTTTTGTTTTCATCAAAAAACGTGTCTCAACATAATAGTGAAACATTATCAGCTGTAATCGCAACATCTGAGTCCCTTTTTTGTTTTGTTTTGCAGAAAGCCGCAAAATATCCCTAAAACCCATATTGGGAGGCACAGTACGGAAGAGCAAGGGCGCCCTCTTCTGGCGTGTTGGGAGGTAGCAGGTGGAAACAGGGTGGTTACTGGCGGGGCCTAGGAAAAGGAAAGCATATGGCGTGAGGACACATAGCTCCAGGATCCATCTACTGTTAATACATGTGTCATGCTTAACAGAATGGATAAATGGGAGGGAGGATGGAACAATGGCCGACCGCCGCACTCTGAGCATGTGTCTGAGACTGCCTTGGGATACGGTGGAAGTGTGTGTGTGTGTGTGTGTGTGAGGTCTCAGAGGTCTCACACCTGACATTAATAGCAGTCTGTGAAAGCATCAGACAATGTGCCCTCGCCATTTTGCAACGCAACACCCCGTCTGCTCTTAACGCCGGTGTTGTGAGCGCGTCGGTTTGACTTACAGCGACGGAAAAGGACCGATGAGGAAATGATGGCGCCTCTGATTCAGGGACATCCTGGAGTCGCTGAACGATATTAATACTGATATCTTTAAATGTGACTGTTTTGATGTTTTCAAGGCTTCGGTGTTTTTTCCCAGAATTCAGTTGTTTTCAGGATGGAAAAGCCTCTGAAACAGCATTTAGACAGGTTGGACAGGGACTTTGTCACACCTTAGGTTTAGTTTATTGAAGTGGTGCCCTGAGTGGATGAGGGTCAAAACCTGTGAGATTCAGCGGCTGCATGGTTTGTGTCATCTGTATGTTTGTAGCTACACAGTAAAGTGAGTCCACCGGGACTCTTCACGGTCAAACACCATCTAAATCACGGTGTCGGTGTTCCCGGGGTGTCTGCCGAGGTCTCGGCTGCCTTGAAGTCTCCATCTCGGGACACTAAAACTCTCCACTGAAAGCCCGTTCTGATGAAATAGTTTCAGGGGGGGGCTTTTACAGACCGACACCCCTGAAGCTGTTTGAGGAAAACCATGTCCTCCCGGTGACATCAGCCGGGGGGGGGGGGGGGGGGGGGATTTTAATTGTACCGGCCCCGACTAACCGATCTAACCCGATACCCACGCAATCAAACCACGCGTCACCTGTCAGATACACCCGGAAACTGTCTGTCTGACCCCTCTCTGTGTAACCTCTCTGTGCCGCTGACGGTGCCGTGGGCTCTTTGTTCCCTCCCCGGCGTCCGGGCCCTGCGTCCCCCCTGCGTCCCCCCCTGCGTCCCCCCTGCGCCCCAGCAGAGCGTGTTGTTGTTGGCACGGCCCCGTCGCATTGTACAGCCCAGGGTTTATAAATATGGAAATACCAGCGGCACCAGGCATAACATGGCCTGCTTGTATACACCGAGGAGGAGCGGCAAGGAAGTGAGTGCACCCCCCCCCCCCACACACACACACACCCCCACCCCCCGGCGCTCCACCACCACGCACCCCAGCCCCCCCCCCCCAACTCGTATTTTTAGACAGTTTTAATGAATACAGGATGTTTATAGTTACCATTCCCTGTGATTCGCACAAAAGACGAGGAAAAATCCACATCCACCCCGCCGCCCCTCTTCTGCACCCTTCCCACCCTCCTCCTCCTCCTCCTCCTCCTCCTCCTCCTCCCCGATCCCTCAAAGCACGACTAAAGAAGAGAATTTGTTTAAAAATAAAAAATAAAAAAAGAAGCAAATTTGTGGCGCAAACGCAGCGGGATTGTTGTTGCTCTGCGTCTGCGTCTCCCCGCTCAGATCCCTGTTAGACAAACAGAGCGCGGCGTTAAGGTGCAACAAAGAGTGACAAAAAAACTCCGGTGGCGGCGGCGGGGCGGGGCGGGAGAGAGAGAGAGAGAGAGAGAGAGAGAGAGAGAGAGAGAGAGAGAGAGAGAGAGAGAGAGAGACGGGAGGTTTCCTCCTCGCGACGCGGCATCAAGGCGGGAAACGCAATTTGTCTGTTTTTTGTTTTTTTTAACGTTGCAAAAATAATACAAACGCTGAATCAATATGTGGAGGAGCGGGTGAGAAGAAACGCCTCGTGTTGTCTGTGATAATGTGTTTGTGTTTCTGTTTGACTCCGTCGTCGCAACTTCTTTGGGGGTTTTGTTTTCCTGCGCGAGACGACGACGCGCGGCAGCGAGGGGAAGAAAAAGAAAAGAGTTGGAGGAAAGAGAGAGGAAAGCAAGTTGGGGATGAAGTGGATGTCAGTGGCCTCTTTCTCTCTGTCTCTCTCTCTCTCTCTCCCAAACTATTTCTGAGGCTAAAAGATTGCCGGCGTGATAATACCTCCGCTGAGCAATTTAAGCCCAAACACTGTGATGCTACAATCTGTCTTCTCTGCCTGATAGCGCTTTTCTCCCCTCTCCTCTCCAAATTACTTTCTTTCATATCTAATTATATTTGCTAATGATCTTATAAGAGAATAATGGAATGTGTTTGATCTATTACCTTTTTCTCCCCCCGCCCCCGATACATAAATACAATGCGGGGGGAAATGACTGCTGGAGACAGGAGGAAATGTTTTTTTTTGTTGTTGTTGTTGTTTTTTTTGTGTGTTTTTTTTAAATGTTTTTGATGAGGAGGGAAAATGAAGCCGGGAGCTTGCAGGGCCATTACCGGGCTGATGAACACAGAGGTCATCTCTCACATCCCCCTCGACATTTCTCATCATCTGACGCTCCTGAAACAAATCGCAACTTCGCCGCCGCCGCCATCTCGAGATCCCCCCCCCCCCCCCCTCCCCCCCCCCCTCATCCCCCCGCCCCTCGTCTTAGTAATCTTCCACCCCGAAGATCTCTCCGGTCTCTTTGAACTTCGCAAAACTTGTATAGGTTGCTCAGCCTTGAGTTTGATCTCTTTTTTTTTATTTTTTAAACCTCATATCGTTCAAATGGAAAGAAAAGATCAAGCTAATAAAATCACCCAGGAATTGATCCGGGAGCCGATATTCCCTCTAAGCTGATTGGTGACCTACATCTCATGTTGAACCAATCGTAACATCTCGTCAGTCAGTCAGTCGTTTTGTTGGGTTTGGAAGTTATGGTGGCAAATTATTTCAACCGTAGGCACTTTTCCACACCTCAGGGTCAAAACCTGTGTGATTCTGTATGCTGGGAAAAAAATCACAATGCGGTCGAATGTGATCTCAAAATCAGTGTGTTGTTGTCCCCGGAGCGCTGTGTGAGGTGTTTGAGGACCTCCGGAGACCGTCCGCCTTGTCACGCCTGAGCCTCCGAAAATAAAAGAGCTGCGTGCGGGACGGGGGGAGTGGGCAGGGGGGGTCGGGGGGGGTCCCATATCTGTCTTTCTGTCTTATTGTCTTGTCATGTACAAACTGTGTTGTCACGAGGAAGCAGCAGAAGGACACCTAGCCTCGTCTCCTCGAACCCACCGGCCTCTCTGGTTGTAATGAATGACTCTTCTCTCTCTGTTGCCAATCCCCTGTCCCTCCCTCCCTCCCTCCCTCCCTCCCCTCCTCCTTTAAGCCTCTCCTCCGTTTTCCATTCTTCCCTCCTTTCTCTTCACCCTGTCGTTTTTTTTTTCTCTTCTTCTTCTTTTCTTTTTTCCCACAGGCCTCGGGACAACGCCGCGCCATGACAGGCACTCTAAACCCCCCGCATTAATGGAAGGAAATGGCATTCGATCCCTGTTTGATCTCCTAATCATTTCTGCTGAAATGATAATTAGCGCCCTTCCAATCCTCCCACAGAGGAGGGGAAAGGGGGGAGGCCGAGGGGGGGAGGGGGTAGGTCGAGGGGGGGGGGTAAGAAGGAGGGAGGAGGTAAATGGTAAATACATGAAAAAAAAAAAAAAAAACGAAAGAAAGATCCTCTTGCTTTTTAGACCCCGAGTGACATCTCTGTCGCCAACCCCGGGGCACATTCAACACCAACAAGTGCTCTCCTCCGTTTGCAGAAATTTCCCATCCTTTGCACAGACGAGCGCATACACACACACACACTCACACACACACACACACAGAGACACAGTGCCTGGCGACTGCTGTCTGTGATTCTTTTCAGCTGACATAATCCTGATTGATTCGTTCAGCAGATAAAAACTGGGTCCACTTCTGCCCTTTTACTGGGGGGGCTGCAACATAATACGGCCTTTTATACAACGACAATGTAACATAATGGTGTTGGAATGTGCGGGGGGGGCACATCTTAAACGCTTGTGACACACTGTGCTTTGAAAAAAAAGAGCTGTGGTCTAATGTAAAAGAGAGAGAGAGAGAGAGAGAGAGAGAGAGAGAGAGAGAGAGAGGGAGAGAGAGGGGAAAAAAAATCATTAAGCTCCCAGATTACCCATGTGCCCCGGCGCTAACAAGGTCAAATGAAGGCTGTTGTTTTGTAGGAGTTGTTTTCTGTTTGTTTTTTTTTGTCTCTTTTGAGTGCATGTGTGTGTGTGTGTGTGTGTGCGTGTGCGTGCGCGTGCTCACTCTAACTCCACGTTGCGTTCATTTTCACACGAGGAAATCGAGGATTCGCGCTCTCGGGTTTCACCCCATAGCGCCCGTCCCGTTTCTAAAGAGGAAGCTCCGGATCGGTGAAGGGGTGAGGTCATCTGAACTCCACGCAGCCGCCGCTCGCTCCCTGACTCATGCTAACTGGGGGCTAACATCCGCCCGTCGCTCCCAGAGGTGTGGACCGGGGGTCAGAAGGTCACGCCGGCGGGTGTTTGTTTCTCGGCTGTAAGTCCGAGTAAAGCAAAGCGCTGTCGTGGAATATAAACGTACAGTACGCAGCGGGGGGGGTTTCCTTCGCCATCAGGACTCCTGGGATTTGGAACGACCTCCCCAACATCGCTTCTTTAAAACTCACCTGCTGTAACGTACTGATGCTTTATTCAAGGTTTCCAGATCAGACGCGGGAAGAGATCCATATCACTAACGCACGCAAATGCACATGTATCACAATACTACAACGATACGGTTGTATGGCTCGTCTCTACTACGCCGGATACCGTAGCAGCGCTGTGTCAGGTATCGGATCGAGTCGCGCCGTAGTGTTGAAATCGAAAACGCACACACACACACACACACACACACACCAGGACGTCCTCCTCGCCTGAGCCCAGCACCAACACAAACACCAACAGGAGAGAGGGGAGGAACTTTAAGCGAGTCACGCTCGTATTAATTGTCGGTGCTAATCTGTAAGCTGCGGCCCTCCCAGGAGCGCGTGGTGTTATTTGCACCAGTGCGGCGGCGGCGGCGGCAACGGCGACATATCTGGTTACTAATTCGGTGTGGTGCGAAGCCGCCGGGGGAGACGGGGCGGAAGGAAGAGCGGCGAGGCAACGCTGCCTGTTGATCGGCCGGGGGAACAAGTCCCTGAACCCATATCCACACTGTCTGTCACTTCAGAGAGAGAGAGAGAGAGAGAGAGAGAGAGAGAGAGAGAGAGAGAGAGAGAGAGAGAGAGAGAGAGAGAGAGAGAGAGAGAGAGAGATGTGAGATGTGTGATAGGCAGAGGAAGAGGATGTGATGAGGACGTATGGAGGGAGTGCATCAGAGACGGTTCCTCCCTGCCTCGAGGAGCTGCTAACCCAAAGAGTTGTAGCGTCTGGTGATGCTGATTCAGAGGCTGTTACTTCCTATTGAGGATCAAATTCTGAAGAAAACACTGAATAGCTGTAATTTTTGGGGCATTCAAATGCTCAAATTGAAAGATATCTAATAGATAGATACTTAAAGTACAAGTTGCTTCAATCTAAAAATATCAGGATTGGTATTGGACTTCAAAAGTATTGGTAGATGGAGAAATGACAGAACAGACAGACACAAGGAGACAGAGGAAATCAAAACAATACGAAGACAGAGAGATAGAGCAGTCGCCAGAGACAGACAGACAGACAGACAGGCAGGCAGGCAGACAGACAGGCAGACAGGAGAGTAATGGCAGCCAGGCTCCAGCTCTCACCGCTATCATTTGTAATCACAGAGAACCTATCGCTGGTTCCCAGGGCAGGGCGGGGGGGGGGGGGGGGGGGGGGCGCCTCTTGAGCTACAGATAAATAAATGACAGCAGTTTAGGATATGAAGGCAAAGAGGCTCCGCAGGGCCGGGGTGGGGGTGGAGTCAGTGGGGGGGGGGGGGGGGGCTCCGAGAGAGACTGCACCATGGGCATCGGTTTGGTCTGGCAATGTGTGGGCAGTCTGAATCAAGAGGTGGAGCCACCGTCGCCCAAATTCAATTCCGGCGTTCGTTAAATAAAGACTTTTAATGTGAAATCCAAACAGTCTCCTGAACTCTGATCACTCTGGGCAACATCAGATCTTTTGTCTCTCTCTCTCGGTACGAAGCGTCACAGACCGGCCGGCAGTGTGCAGTTCACCGATATCACATCGCAGGATTTCTGGGTATTGAAAGGTTTTTTTTTCAACCGGTTACCTCCCGCTGCCGACGTGTGAAGTTGCCCGGTGTGCAGCTTCAGCAACCCGTCACGTGCTAGCGCTCACAACATTACACCGAGCGCTTTCGGCGACGCGGGTTTCATTTCCTGTCAGACCAGGGGAGCCTGCCTCTCCATCCCTCTGTTTCTAACTGCCCCTCTTCCCCCTCCACTTCAACAGCGCCGGAAAGAGGGAGAGGAGAGAGAGAGAGAGAGAGAGAGAGAGAGAGAGAGAGAGAGAGAGAGAAATGTGGAGCACCTGGCCCGCTTCTTCTTCTTCTTCTTTCTGTTTTTTGTGTGAAAGTGGTTTCACAGGCTTCCAGTGGTCTCTGATGATTCAACAGTTGCTGCTACAAACATCTGCTGCCTGCTCTTAGCAGATCTCAATTAAGACTCACACAGCCCGGCCTGCCATCCCTTATTTATGCCACTGTTTCTGTTTTTTTACTTCCATGTGTGCCGGGCCGAGGATGGGGGTGGGGGGGGGGGGGGGGGACGACAGCGTTGAGGTGAGGTTGGAGGCGCTGGCAAGAGAGGTTTTTTTTTAAAAAATAGGGCAGCGTTAAGAAATAGAAGTTAGCAACAACAACAAAAAGCAGCGACAACAACAGACGTTGACAAGCGACAGCCTTAAGCCCCGCCCCCCCCGTTCAGAGAGAGCCAGGCTGTGAATTACCATTTGTCTCTTTCTTCTCTCTTTTTTTTTTTTTTGAAAAGGCACCAAAAGAAAAAGAAGAAAAAGAAGAAGAAGAAGGAGTGAGTGGTGATATGATTATGTAAATGTAAACAGGATTTCCTGCTCTCTCTCTCTCTCTCTCTCTCTCTCTGACCCGTTCTCCTTGCAAATCTTCCATTTAAGACGAATTCCCCCGGGGAGGCCGCTCCGCCGTTACTTAACGGGATAATTATGATATACGAAACCTTTCCAAGATCACCCCCCCCCCTCTCTCCACACACACACACACACCACCCCTCCTCTTCCTCCTCCTCTCTCTCTTTCTAAGTCTCTCACCATCTCTGTCATTTCCTCTCAGGCCTTTTGTCTCTCTCTCTCTCTCTCTCTCTGTCCTCGTCTCTGTCCTGGACAGTCACACTGATCTGTCTCCTCCTGAACTACCACCGATACGACAGCACCACCAGTCGTCGTTGTCCTGCCGATATTCTGTGCTCACCGTCTTGCTGAAGTAAACTCCTGCAGGGCAGACGGGGATCTTCTTTCCCTCCCTGCCGCCCGCAGGCACGACGGAGATGCATTACACCGTCGTTTAGTCTCATATTCAGACTTAAAATCATAGTTTTGGTCAAAACAGGTGAGATGATATGAGATGATATGAGATGATGAGATCATTTCCGACGCTGGTTTCAGGAATGTCCTGGAAACCAGCGTCGGAATACGGCAGATCGCTCCACTAGTGTCACGGGAACGACACAAGATGAGAAACTGATGATCTTTCCACTTGTTTTCCCATGAATACGATTTTAAGACTCGACACTAGACTAAACTAGACCAGACTAAATGACTTGCTACCCTTTAATAAACCTGGTGCAGACTGACAGTGTAGACCGGTCTGTAGGTCCAACAAATCCTCCCTCTCACGTGGACCTGAACACCATGACCTCAAGACGGAAGAATGGAGCGGGAATCATATTATCTGTCACATATGTGTGTGTGTGTGTGTGTGTGTGTGTGTGCGCAGTCGAGCGCTATCCATAATATACTGTACCGACCCTCTCTGATCTCTTGACAGCCACGGAGGCTTTCTGGCACAAACACACACACACACACCCAGAAAAAAAAAAAAAAAAAAAAAAATCACAGATAGACACACTTTGGATATCGAGACTCGGAAATGAAAGAAATCAGCGCGGCCTCCAAACATCTCATAACGCAGACGTACGAGTTAATTGCAAACCCCGGCGTGGTTGTTTGGTTCCCTTATTTACCCCTCGCAACTTTGTTACCGAGCCACACGTCAAACTATTTACGCGCTGGTGTAAGCACTCACGGCTACGACTCTCCCGGCTTGACAAGGGGCCGTAAACAAGACGGGGGAGAGATCAAAACTGTTCATCGGAGGCCGAGACAGATGACAGATATGGCGAAGAGATTTTCCATGATCTTTTCTGCACTTGGGGGGGGGGGGGGCGGGGTTGGGAGGAGGGGGTAGGGGGGTGAGAGAGAAGTGCATAGGGGGGAAAAAAACAATGAAAATGAGAAAAAAAAGTAGGAAATCAAAGAAAGGTTGCTTTTTTTTTCCCACGTGAGGAAGGGGAGCGTGGAAACGTACGTTTTTATCGCCGAGCACTTGAACCTCTCGTTCTGCCTCTTCCTCGCTTTTCCGATAATGCGCCCCGATCAATTATTTATCGCCAAACAGTGTGTGGCAGGGAGATGTTGCTTGTAATAGGCAAAGGCAGAACATTATTTTTTCACACGGCGGACCAGACGTCGGTCACAATCATTACTTTGTGTGCTCTTCTAATTGGGTGCTCATAAATTACCCGGGTGGGGTGGGGAGGGTGCAAGTGTGTGTGTGTGTGTGTGTGGGGGGGGGGGGGGGTGTTGGCCCTGACCTTGAGGAGGGTGATGCAGAACTGACATGCAGCAGTTTTCTGAACGTACAAAACGGTCAACCCTAAAATATCGGCGTGTCAATTCTGAAAAATGAGGTTTCACGCTCACTTCCTGTTTCAATTTCATACAAACAACCAATTAAAAAGATGCATTTGCTGTCTGAAGAACAACTAATACACTTTCACTCCCTCCGTCTTTCCCCGCTGTCGTTCTCTCTCTCTCTCTCTCTCTCTCTCTCCCTCCGTTGTTTTGGCGGTGAAATCCATAACGTTTCTTTTGTTCCACTCCTTTCCGTAAGCCCCGCGCTCTTATTTTCCCAAGGCCGAGAAACTTCAGACATGAGAACCCCTGATATAAAACCGGGGAAATTTACCTGGGATTAGCAGCCATTGACAAATAACCTTGGTGATAGATGCACAGTAGATTTGGTTCAAAGCTCTCCCGGCAGCCTCAAAAGAGATTAGTTCACTTCTTATCAGGTCAGCCGCGTCGCCTGGGAAATGTGTTTAAAGTCACATTGATTTATTGAAAGATTCCCCAATAAGAAGATATCTCTCGACTTAAGGAGTGTGTGCACCGAGTGTGTGTGTGTGTGTGTGTGTGTGTGTGGTGATGTGAACCTCAAATAAATTACACTGCCTGTTCCAGCTTAAACAAAAAAAGAAAGGAAAAAAAAAAAGACATTTCCAACAAATGAACGGCGCGATTCAAACTAAAGAAGCACTCCTGGATAACTAGTGGAGAAGAGAGAGAGAGAGAGAGAGAGAGAGACCTCCACTCTCTCTCTACCTCTCACTCCCTCGCTCTCTCCCTTCATTTACCCCATGCTGGTTCTGCTGCTGAAAACAGTGATTGTACAGTGGAGACACAGAGCAACGCTGACAAGGAGGTATAATAAGGCCTCTTTGTTCCCCAGAGAGAAAGGCGGCGAGGTAGAGAGACATAGAGGTGGAGAGAGAGAGAGAGAGAGAGAGAGAGCAGCTTTCATTTACACCATTACCTTCTTAAGCGTCATTATCGGGCCGAGGAGAAGAGGACTGTGGGAAAGCGGGTGGGGCGGGCCAATGAGGGAAATAACAGATCTGACATGTCGCTCATCATGTCCGTCTGAGGGATGACATTCTCAATCGCTCTCTCTCTCTCTCTCTCCCTCTCTCTCTCTCTGTTTCACTCATTCATCTCTGATCCTGGTTTCCATTTAATGTTCCTTTAATGCTTCTGATGTTTTCTTTTTTTCTTCTGCAGACTTTTGTCTCGTTTATCTGCTCTCTCTCTCTCTCTCTCTCTCCCTCCGTCTCTTTCTCTCCTTCTGTCACTCTCTCTCTCTCTCTCTCTCTATCTCGGATGCCATTTCACTGGACAGATTTTGATGGTTTTATCTGCTGGTTTTCTTTCTCTCTTTCTACCTCTCCTCTCTCTCTCTCGCTCTCCCTCCTTCCCTCCCTCATTTATCTCTCCCTCTGTCTGCCTCCATCGCCATACCTCCTTCCCTTCTCTCTCTCTCTCTCTCTCTCTCTCTGTGTCGGTTTCCATCCCTCCATGCCTCCGTCTCTCGCTCCCGCTGTTTGCTTTTAACTCTTGAGGTCATCCGGGACCCCTGGGCAGCTATCCCAGAATGCAGAGCCGGCTAACGTCCTGCGGAGTCGCCTTCTGGACATAGCGGACTACCGAGCCAGGACTCGGATTCAACCACGCACTCAGACGCCGCTACACCCAGAAGAAAGACGGTTCTTGGTGGGTTTTTTCGGTGAGGGAAGTGCTTGTATATGGAACGGCAGTGAGTAAGACATCCCTTGTTGACTATGTATCGCGTCTTAACATCAATAAAGTAACAAATAAAACCATCACTAGAAGATTGGCAGCCTCTACCGGCCTCTACTCTGTAGTTTGGTACATTGGTGCCACCAGTCGGATTTGGCGGGAAATGTGCTGGATTGCTTTACGGCACAAAACAGGAAGTGGGTGCCGTTCTTCTGAAAGGGTTCTTTACGGCACCGTAACGGTCCTGTGCTTTGATGAAAGCTGAGCGAAGAACACAGAACGTCATCGGTGTCGTCGCGTGGGAACCTCCCATCGCAGACGGTTGGTCAAAGTAGACCCCGCCTTAAACGCAACCTGGTCTGCCAATTGACACCCGTCCCACCCAATAAACCACAGGGTTTCCAGTGGACACCGCGCGGTCACAAAACCAGCACGTAAAGCACCGTAAGGTCCTGCCCTCGTACGGAGACATCTTATATCAAGCGAATGAAACGTTAAGAAAAGCTGGCAGATCTTCCGAATGCCACCATTTTTGAAGACGCACAACATCTGGAATGGGTCGTGAAATGTCTCTAGCAAATTGCAACGGTAGCGCAACTGTGTGCATCTGAAAACTGGTTTCTTGAGTTCTGCAGAAGTTAACGCTAAGGGGCTCGGCGTCGCCGCTCGGGTGGAAAGCTGTAATTAGCGATGGAGATGTTGCCTGAGTTGCTCAACTACACACAGCGACACGCAACAACGAGACCCCCGGTGCCTCGGTGGACAGCGGAGGGCCAATAATAAGATGACAAGGGATCAGGAGCCAGACGTCGATGGCTGAGTGCCACTACCCTCCCCTCACCTCCCCTCTCGCCGCCGCAACAATGATCTCTTGTCCAAATGAAAGGCGACGTGTGTGTGTATGTGTGTGTGTGTATGTGTGTGTATGTGTGTGTGTGTGTGTGTGCGTGCATTCATCTATAACCGCCCACCCTGGGCAGATAAACAGGCCCGCTGCAGATCGATACATAACGGGAAAACAATATCGTGGCATCAGGACACGTCTATAAAATGGCTGTCTTTGTCAGGAGAGGAGGAACAAAGAGAGACAGAGAGAGAGGTAAAGAGAGAGAGAGAGATTGGACATGTTTGATAGATGGATAAGTCAATTTCTAGGACTGTGCTGGTGTTCAAATATTGAGACACACACACACACACACACACACACACACACACACTGCAAAAACATGTCCGTCTTAACAAGGCTGATTCCACTTGTTCCCAATCCAGTTTCCACCTGTTTGGAGAATTTTTCAACATGTTGAAATAAGGACAGATCACCCACTTTGATCAAGTTGAGTGATCAAGTTGATTTGCCCCCGGAGACGAGGGGCATCGTCTCGCCGCATCGGTTAAAGGAAAGTCAGATTTTGAGACTCTAGATTGAAAGATGTTCAGGTGTCCACGCAGACACGCCAGCTGACGGCTGGGTTGTACATCCTCCTCTACCAAAAGTATTGTAATCCCTTCCTCTTTGTACCACCAACCAACACACCAACACACCAACACGCCAACACACCAACACACCAACCCACCAACACACCAACCCTCGCTCGCTCTGCTTATCAGCCCGACAGCGCCGAGTTGACTTGCCTTTACACTGGCGTTGTATGAAATGGAGCTGTCTACGCGGTCGGGTTATCACAGAGGGACAGCAGTAAAGACAGAGAGAGAGAGAGAGAGAGAGAGAGAGAGAGAGAGAGAGAGAGAGAGAGAGAGAGAGAGAGAGATGTATAGGTCTCGGAACAAACAGTGTCTGTGTGCAGCTCAAAGAGCGCCGGCCGGCGTTAGTCGAGGGCCGGATCAAACGCACCCCGCTTTTGGGCGCAACGATATCGACATAATGTCAAGCGCAACAGCAAACCGACAGGGTGTGTGTGTGTGTGTGTGTGTGTGTGTGTGTCCGCACAGGCGTACATTTCGTTGTGTGCCTGGTGGAAAACAAAGAAACCCAAACACACACACACACACACACACACACACACTCGTACGCACAAATATCACTGGCTGTCAGTCAACTTCAAACAATGCAGCTGTAATCCATGATAACATAAACACAAGCAGCTGCGACTCAGGCGGACTAAGTGGCGCAGGAACTGCAGCGCCGCTCGGCTTTTTTTTTTTTGAGGGGGTGGGGGGGGGTGCATCTGAGGCAATTTCACCCGGTCCGCCGGTTAGAGCAAAGTCGGAGGTTGCCGGTTGGATTCCAGCCCGGACTGGATCCTAACCGGCGCGTGGTTTGACTGTGACTGGTGGAGGGGGGGGTGTCCGTTACACCCGCCGATCCGGCCCGCCGCACGTATAAACACTGTGGGAACTCCAAATCCCACAGGTCTTTGCACCGGTCGGAGGGTTCTGCCTCTCATCCCGGTTGTCAGACCTCCCTGTCGACAAGGAGCAGATCTCTGACACACACACACACACACACACACTCGGTCTTTGATCTCTCCCCAGTGGATATATTCTATTTCCTATTTCCGTCGTCACCTGGTTCTGATTTAGAGGTCAGGAAAGGAAGTTTTGCATCGGGCTGCTAAACGTCTGTCATTCACGCCGTCAGCGCCGCTAACTATCGGCTCCTCTACCGCTGACACCGGTTTCAACACTCCCTCCTTCCCTCTCTCCCTCTCTTTTTTCGACTTTTTCCTCCCGAGTCCGTCCGTCCCCGAAACGACTATTCGACCCGTACGCTAAGCCCTGCTTGTGATCCGTCGACGACTCACTCGCGGGCCAAGAAATGCTCTTTTCCTAATAAACACCTTTAACCAAACAGCGGTCCGGTGTGTAACCGACGGTGATGGAGGGACGCTTCCTGTCTGCCAATCCACAAGGAGGTGGAAAGAAATGAAAGGCCTCTAACATCACCAGGGAGGGCAGCGACAATATCCCCATCTGACCTCTAGATGGTGCTGATCTTTTAGATGTGTGCCTCTTAGATCTGTGTGTGTGGATGTGATGTCTAAGTGTGTGTGTGTGTGCGAGAGAGAGAGAGAGACAGAGAGAGAGAGACCGGTGCAGCAGCCTGTGTGTGTGTGTATTGTATACTGCCTGTGCTTGGATTGTGTGCACGAGTGTGTGTGTGTACAAGACATTTGCACATGTGTAAAAAAAAAAAAAAAAAAAATGAAAAAGAAGAGAAGAGCCATCCTCTGTCTGTGTTGTGTGTGTGTGTGTGTGTGTGTGTGTGTGTTTTTTTTGCGCGAGACAATAAAAACATTAATTTGCCCTGAAATCATTCCTGACGTAAATGTAGAGCGGAGCCCGTTGGAACCCAGTAATGAAGCATGCGGCATCTCGCCGGCTCCTAATTTGACTAGTTAAATGACTCCATTACGTGTCTAACAGACAGAGGCAAATCATTTCTGGTCAGTTGAGGCTCACTTACCCGCATCCTGGTGTTGGGGAAATGTCTATGTCTCTGGCTGGCTGGCTGGCTGACTGACTGGCTGACTGACTGGCTGACTGGATTTGGCTCATTCTCTCCACCGTCGCCTTATTTTACTCTTTTGATTGGACTTTTTTTTTTCCGAAAATGGAGCGATGTTGGTGAGGCCTGGAAAATGTGCTTTGGTAGAAAATGGCACTTTTTTTTTGCTTTTGCACGTGTGTGTGTGTGTGTGTGTGTGTGTTTTGAGTAAGACAAAAATAATTTGTTTGGGTCAAATCTTCCAATACATTATTAGAGCTGATAATTATCAAAGTAAAGGCACAAAAGAAAAGAAAATAAATGTCAGTTTTTTCACATTCGCCCCTCATCAGAATCCTTTTTTTTGATGCCAATTTGTGTAATCATATCCTTGTCAACAGAGAGAGAGAGAGAGAGAGAGAGAGAGAGAGGATTCAAATATATTGAATTATTAAAAGGACTACCTGCTGTCCATCACTGTCACTTAACACGTGTAGAATGTGAAGTGCCGTCCCAGCAGCCACTGGGTGGACATCTGTTACCGCACACTCACACACTCACACACACACACACACACTGACACCCCAAATTTCCTACGTTGAATGAAAAAAAACATTAATTTGTTTGCTCGCGTTGAAAGCAATGACAGTGACGCCCCCCCCCCCCCGCCCACATATGTACACATACAGACAAACAAGCACATGTATATACACACACACACACACACACACACACACACAAAGTGCAGATCACCTGCCATCTTTACCCATTTCCCCAGAGAGGATGCTCAGAGTTGGACTTGTCTCTACTTGTCAAAATAAACACGTTATTTTTATTTGTTTTCATCCCAACAGACGAAAAGGGTGACTGTTAAACTTCCACCTTCCTGCCCCTCAACCCCCCGATCCCTCAACCCCCCGATCCTCTGACGAGAGAGGAGGGGGAGAGATTATCAAACACTTCTAGAAAACGGCCTCGACTCAGATTTTCATCTTGATTGTTTTACATTCATATTAAAAAAAACTAGAGAGGAAGTTGATACGATACGCTGAATTCACAACACATGGTGGAATAAACACTGGAACCTTTTCAATGGAAATAGAATACAATAGAATAGGATAGGATATAATAGAATAGAATAGGATAGAATAGTGGAATAGAATAGAATAGAATAGAATAGTGGAATAGAATAGAATAGGATAGGATAGAACAGAATAGAATAGTGGAATAGAATAGAATAGAATAGAATAGAATAGAATAGTGGAATAGAATAGAATAGAATAGAACATAATAGAATAGTGGAATTGAATAGAATAGGATAGGATAGAACAGAATAGAATAGAATAGTGGAATAGAATAGAATAGAATAGAATAGAATAGAATAGAATAGAATAGAATAGGATAGAATAGAATAGAATAGGATAGGATAGGATAGAATAGAATAGAATAGAATAGAATAGTGGAATAGAATAGAATACAATAGTAATATAGTATAGTATAGAATAGGTAATAGAATAGAAGATAATAGAATAGAATACAATGGTAATATAGTATAGTATAGAATAGGTAATAGAATAGAAGATAATAGTGATACAGTAGAATAACATCATAGTAGAGTCTCTCCTCTCAACATTAGTGTTGTATGAGCAGACACATTCACGGGTGTGATTAAGTGGATAAAGTGTGTGTGTGTGTGTGTGTGTGTGTGTGTGTGAGACGTCACGTGCATGTCTGTGTAATCTACAGTAGACCCGTCTGGATCATCCCTGATGTTCTCCATTTGATAGACGGACACACACACACACACACACACACACACACACACCGAACCCATCCAGATTACAGGTGTACAGTACAGTCCGATACGACTTCCATCTACGCAATGAGACGTCAGACGGTTAGCTCTGGAGACATCCAGGCCATGAGCCCATGGAGCTTGGTATGGGCATACTTATTTGGTGTGTGTGTGTGTGTGTGTGTGTGTGTGTGTTGCACTGAGAGCCTGACATGACGTCCTGCTGATTCCTCTGTTGGAGTGATGGGTGATGAGTGACATGCTGCATCACAGATTCAGTCTGTCTCAATACATTCACGCCAAAGGCTTCAGTGTGTGTGTGGGTCAATTAAACAAAAAAATGCCTTGAAGTTCGTCATGTAGACTCAGAGAACCTCCTCCAATCACATCTCCTCCCCCATCTGACTTTGTCTCCCTCTCCCTCTCTCCCTCTCTCTCTCTCTCGCTTTCTCTCTCTCCCCCCTAGGCACACTGTGTGTCAATAATGCTACCAGCTGCTCCACTGCTGCTGCTCTGTGAGTGTGTGTGTGTTCATATGTGAGAGAGAGAGAGAGAGAGAGAGAGGGTGGGGGGGGGGGGGGGGGGGGAGTCTGGTGGACATAAAGGGCTTAATGTGATAGGTAATTATGTAGTCTGATCTCACATACAGGATTTAAGAGCTAACTATACCAGAGACACACCCAGGAGGCTATAAATAACATGACAGACAGACAGACAGACAAGAGACAGACAAATAGATAGACAAAATAGACAGAAAGACAGACAGACAGACAGAGAGACAGACAGACAGGGATACAGACAAGATAGAGAGATAGATAGACAAGATAGAGATAGACAGACAGACAGACAGACAGACAGATAGATAGACAGACAGGGATACAGACAAGATAGAGATAGATAGACAAGATAGAGATAGACAGACAGACAGACAGACAGATAGATAGATAGATAGATAGATAGATAGATAGATAGATAGATAGATAGATAGATAGATAGATAGATAGATAGATAGATAGATAGACAGACAGATAAATATATAGATAGATAGATAGACAGACAGACAGACAGATAGATAGATAGATAGACAGACAGACAGACAGACAGACAGGTAAAGTGTGTGTTGCTGTGGGGGGGTGTTTGCTCTGTGGAGTCAAGTGCAGGGGTGTGGGTTCTTAGTTGTATCTCTTTACTCCCCCGTGACACCCCCAGCCTCCCTCCCAACAACTCCCACCCCGTTGCCCTCCCCCCCGCTCCCGGCGCCCTCCTCCAGCCTTCCCGCTTCCTCTTCCTCCCCCCTCCTCCTCCTCCTCCTCCCTTCCTCCTACTCCTGTCGTTTGTGTGACTGTTGATCCTCGCGAAGAGGACAGATCAAATATTTCTCCTCCAGAGTGCGGAGGCTTTCCGCCGGGGCCCTCGCAGATACGATGATTGGGGCTGACGGATGGACGGGGGCCCCGGGTTTTGAAGTCTCTTAACAGACAGCGGCGGCTTTGATAGCCCCCGCTTTCACACTGGAATCACCAAAGACACCGGGCGAAAAAGAGAGAGCGAGAGAGAGGGAGGGGGGCATGTTAAAGAGAGGAGGGAGTGGAGGAGAGAGAGAGAGAGAGAGAGAGCGAGCGAGCGAGGAACAAAAGCATCAGTAGAGTGGACAGGGCTGGCGGCGGCGGCAGCAGCAGCAGCCGTCAGAGGCTTTTTGAAGTTTACACACCGCCCTCCCCTCCACTTCTTCTTCTTCCCCTTTTTCTACCGCTCCACTCCCTTCCCTCCCTTCAAGCCCTTCTGTTTCCCTGTCTCTGATTGCCTCCCTTCCCATCCCTCTCTCTCTCTCTCTCTCACCCTTCAGTGACACCCCGGGTCTGCACGCTAGATGGTGCCACTCCGAGAAGCCGGGTTCTTCTGTCATGCATCCGCCCCCCCCCCCCCCCCCCCCCGCCTCCCCCCTCCCCGAGAGTCCCAACAACCCATGTCATCGCAGTCATTAGCGATCATCAGCTCGGTTTACAGAGCTTCCCCGCGAGCTTCTGTCCAACGTTTGTGAGTTTTTTGGTGAAAAACTGCAATCAATCAGTGGATGCAAGAAGAGATGTTTCACCACGACGAGCCGGGGGGGGGGGGGATGTAGCGGAGGGTTCACGGCACCGCTTTGATTCGTCACACCGTGCTGTTATAAGTGTTAAAGGTTATAGGAGGATAAAACAAGGATCAAACAAATTGAAATAAATGCTTTTTCAGGAAATGTACTTCACCAAAACCACTTTCTGACAGGACCAAAGAGACATAGATCAAAAAAAATATATATTTTCCCTCGCTTGTTTTCCTGCTTTCCCATACGTTGCGGCGTGCGCGGCGGCCGCCCCCCCCCCCCCCCCCCCCACCAGATGGCTTCTGTCGGGCCAGGAGAGCTAAGAGTTAACCCAATCCTCTCGCCGCCCTCCCTCCCTCCGCCTCTCCTCCCTCTCTTCTTTTTAAATGTCTCCCATATAAACAGATTTTGTTGCTGCTTAAAGTGGGCTCAAAATTAAAGCGTATCGTTTTACACACATATTGCATGCATATTACGGAGCCCCAGCTGGTGGCAGGCTGCTCTTAAGAGCCATATGATTAAGTTAGAGGTTGGGGTATCCGATAAGATTCAGGCTCTCTCTCTCTATCTCCCTCTCTCTCTCCCCCCCTCCCTCTCTCTCTCTCTCTCTCGCTGCCTATTTTACTGCAAACTTATTAAATGGAGGAAACGACATTATTTTTTCTGAGTGTATGTGTAATTATTATCACACACCTGTGACTCCCTGCCATCCACGACAGGGAAGAAGGGGAAGGGAAGGAGGGATGATGAGGGGGGGGGGGTGTCGAGGAGAGACGTCGTTGGGAGCAGCGGGAGTCCTCGTTTCGAGAAAAAAAAAAAGAGAGGAGGAAAAAAGAGGAGAGGAAAAAAAAACAAGCAAGCTTGTTAATCAGGCGCTTTCTGTCACCGGCTGAACACTGATATCCTAATGATTCACGCCGCGATTGTGACATCACAAGAGAGAGTGGCAGAGAGAGAGAGAGACAGACAGAGAGAGAGAGAGTTGTGCTCATCCTGAGAGAGAACGGCAGGGGGATGAAGAGATGACGGACAACCGGTGTTCCCACAGACGGGGATGACAGTAACCATGAAGTAATATAAAAAAAAAAGAAGAAGAAGAAGAGGACGCAAGACAGAAACTGGGAATTGTCCCTCCAAATCTGTCGGCGTGTTACTCACAAACAGGCGGTTGTTTAATTTGAACAGAATGTTTCATGAAAAACACTGTTGCGAAAGTCCTCCGGCCAAGTTTCTATCTGTCATTTTTTCCCCTCTTTCTTTTCTTTTTCATACTTTCTTTCTTTCTTTCTTTCTCCGCTGTCTGCCCGGTTTCCCCCGGCGGACCACCCCCGTGGAAGGCAGCAACACGTGACGTGGCGCGCGGGAGACAAAGGAAATTACCTATTAAGTGGGAGAGATGATCTTCCTTTCGCCCTCGCTCCAAAAAAGTGACTCACGATGTTGTAATTGTTTACCTTTGACTCGGCCCATAAGTCTCTCCTCCCATCTCTCCCTCTCCCGCTCTCTTGCAAGCTTGTAACATAATATTTCACTGTTTCTTTCAGAAGCCCTGCTCTCTCTCTCTCTCTCTCTCTTGCTCTCTATGTCTCTCTATCTACTCTTACAGGACAGATGTCATTGCCCCAAACAGTATTAGTCACTGCATGCCTCCATGCCTCTGAGGAGTGAGACAAGAGAGGTTTTGAATTGACATTTGTAGGCGTTTAGCTGATGTGACTTCAGTGTCACTCGAGTGTCAAAGGCCAAATAAAAAGACCTGACTTTCCTGAGGCGGACAACTGCCAATATCAACAAAAATCCATTATACTTTCAGAAAAACATTCATTTATGTTTTTACCCCCCTATGCTCGTATGATTTCCACCAGTTTCACACCACGGATTTTAGTCCGATAGATCGGTGCCGGCCTTAAAAGGTCTTAAAGACTGCAAATGAAAAGGTGGTAAATTGAGTTGATGGGACAAGTCTTCATCCAGACGAATCAAACAGCATGCAGGTTATTTCCTTTCTGATTGCCGCTACCCTTTCAGCTCCTTGATCATCCTTAGCATAGCTAGACGGGAACCGTTCCCTACCTGCCTTCTGATGTTTCAGGGTTAAGAGAGTCAGACAGGACTCGCGTCAAAAGGTCCGTCTGTGCCAATCTAGTCCCCCCCCCCCACCGAGATCTACCGGATCTGAAAGGGCTGGAAATAGCATCGCTGAGCAAGCGGGGCCTGTGCTGCCTTTCTCTTTTTTTTTTTTTGGTGTAATGTTTTAATAGAAAGCAGATGGTTACAGATGCAGGGGCCGAGCGCCGGTGGTGACACGTCTTTAATATTTTAGAGTGGTCTTTGCTGTAAATGTTGAGGCAGCTGTTCCCCCAACGTAGTAAATTTTCAGTGTTTTTTTTTTTTTTTTTTTGTAATTTGTGATTGACAGCTATTGGATTTCCTGTAAATTACACAAATGAATATGGAAAAGTGATGAAAAGGCAGCGAGGTTGAGGGAGTGGGGGAGGTGTGTGTGTGTGTGTGTGTGTGTGTGTATCAATCAAACTGTTCATCCAAATCCTGCTATTTTAGCTTTTGGAGGCAGCTTGAACACCGTTGCCCTGCACCCATACACACCAGTGTATCGATATTAAAGTAACAGAACGGAGAGAGAGAGAGAGAGAGAGTTGGTGGATGAAGAGAGGAAGCAGAGGGATATATATTTGTATTGTGTTTGTCTCGCTGCCGTCGGCGTCGTTTTAATGTCAGCGGCGAGGAGAGAGGGGGTTTTCCCGCCGGCGCTTTTCGAGTCGCGGCGATTGTCATCAATTCGCATCTTGGCATTTAAAACCAGCTTCTTCAAGAGCGGGGTATTTGAAATGCAAATAGAGCTGACGTACTGTACGCACCCAGACAAATTAAAAGACACACAGAAGAGCAAAAAAAAAACACTTTTGAAGTCAGAACTTTTTACCGGGTTTTTTTTTATCATCGGAGGAGTTTACACTGTCAAAACCCTTCCTTTCCTCCCCCCCCCCCCCTCTCTCCGGAGAGAGCTGCAGCGGCGGGGCAGATAATGCGGCTCACAGCGAAGACTGCATAATACCAACTGATTATATATTTATTTGCGTTTTTTTTTTTTGTTGGCGAGGTGGAGAGAGAGAGAGCGAGAGCGGGAAGAGGGAGCGAGGTGCTGTTTTTATCTCGCCCTCGGCTCCGGTGTTTGCGCCTCGCGGGGTGTGTTCGATTAAGTGTTTTGCTTTTGCTTTTTCCCTTTCCCCAAGACACAGTGAGAAAATATGATTCTCATTTTTTTTTTTTTTCTTCCCGCTCTCTCTCTCTCTCTCTCTCTCCGTCTCCCTGACGCTACAGTTATGTAAACATCAATAGCCATACGTCTTCTTTAGCACACCCTCTTTCTCATATTGATATTTGTATATGATCATTACTTTTGGCCCCGTGCGCTTTGTTATACCGCGTCAGCTTCAATAGGTGTACAATCCAATACTGCAACCTCTGCATTCAAGCCCCCAAAAAACCAATATTCTGGTGCAGCTCACCTCAACCCGTATGGGGGGAGGGGGGTCTACGGTAGCGCCGCGCCAAAACGAGCTCAAAGACACGAGGTAACGAAAAGGGGGAAAGCGCGTGGCGAGTGGTCCGGGTCGACGTGACCACGTTGCCGCAGAGGGGCGATGAAAGCAGCATCCAGCGTTGTTCCTTTGAAACTTTTCCTACTTCAGAAAAATGAAGAAACACTGACGAGGCGATTGAGCTTTCGTCCAGTTTTAATCGGGGAGGTGGCGTCAAACCAAAACCCAAAAAACTATAAGAAAAGAAAAAGCACTGCAGCATCTCCTCAAGTTAACAGCCTGGAAGAAAGACGTTTTCTTGTAAAACATCAGGTAAGCTGGCGGCAGCCCCCCCCCCCCCAAAAAAACCAAAAGTGAAGAGCGAAAGAAAAAAGGGGGAAAAAAACGAAGTTAAAAAAAGTTGCGCCTGCCGCCTGACTTCTCATGAAGTTGCTGAATATTTGTTTTCCAGACTAACGAGCAAGGCTTTTTCATTTTGTCAGATGAGGAGGAAGAGGAGTAGGAGGAGGAGGGGGGGGGGGGGGGGGGGGTCGGTGATGGACTGATGGTGTTGATCATGGGATGGATTCATTAGCGACAGAGGAGGAAGACCCCCCCCCCCCATCCTCCTCCTCTTCCTCCCCCTGCTACTCGTTCCTCTGTTTGTGCTTCACCCTCCTCCACATCACACCCTGCAGCTTATTGATCCCTTCCAATGGACATCGAAGTATACAGGAGTGTGTGTGTGTGTGTGTGTGTGTGTGTGTGTGTATTGGGGAGGGCTGTCCTCGTTTTTCTCCCCCTTTAACAAATAGTATATCACTTGACATCTTGATTGACAGCTCTTTGAAAAAGCAGAGAGATCCTCTGTGTTTTAGAGGTATTGAAGGGTGAACTCATTCTCCCTGTCGTTTCACTTTGGGAAGTCTTTGATCAAAAAAAAGAAAAGTTTATCGGAGGGCCGGGATGCTTCTTTGGCGGGAAAAGGAAGGATGGGGATAGATGGGATGAGGAGGAGAGGGAGCGGGGGATGATGAGGAAGAAGAGGAGGAGGAGATGGAGGGATGGGGGGGGGGGTTACTACCTGCGGAGAGCCGGCATCCAAATGAGAACATAATAACAACATCAGAGAGAGAGGAGAGGGATTGTCTGCGAGATGACAACGGTATTAGAGAGAAGTCAGGTAATTAAAAAATGCACTTAGTGTTTTGTCAAAAGTGGCCGTCACTGCTGGAGATGGAGTTTAGCTCTGTGTGTGTGTGTGTGTGTGTGTGTGTCTGTGTGTGTGTGTGTGTGTGTTCTCCCTGCGCTCCATACTGCAGATAATGAGCCTGGAAAGAAAAAAAAAAAAAAAAGAAAAAAAAAGATGAAGAAGAGAAAAATGAAAAAGTGGAGCATTAAAAAAAACAACAATAAACAGCGAGAAAAATCAATCAAATGATCTAAACGAAAAGTTCGGCCCCGCCACGACGACGCCAAGTTCTTTTTGGGCATTTTGTGATGTAGCTGTCCAGTCCGGGGGAAATGAGACACATCTTGGATGGGAAGCAAACAAGAGGGGTGGCAGAGGGAGGGAGGGACGGATGGATGGATGGATGGATAGAGGGAAGGAAGGCGGGGGGGGGGGGGGGGGGAGTGGGGGGAGGTGGTGGTGGTTGGGTGGCGGGGGGGGGGGACACAGAAATAAACCCAACTCCCATCTGATGAGCAGCTTGTCCATAATACTGAATGCCCGTCTCTTGCCAAGTCTGCTTCCTGATACAGAAACACGATAAGTGCAGATTTTTTGAAAAGATTCCCTTCTTGTTCGTTCCTTTTTTTTTCTTTCTTTTTTTTCTCTTCTTCCCTCCCTCCCTTTTTTTTGCTTTTCGGAAAAAAAAAAAAAAAAAAAGGGCCTGGGAGCAGCCGGTGCCATGGAAAATCAGGTGCCTTTTTTGTCACTTGAACCCCCCAACCCTCACCCCACCACCACCACCACCACCCCGACTCCCTCCACGCGATAAGACACCCAAGAGAGAATAAATATAAAGAAGTAGTAAAGAAGAAGAAGAAGAAGAAGAAGAAGAAGAAATGTATGCATTCATCTCTCCTCCCTCCTCACCCCCTCACTCACCCACCCTCCCTCCCAACATCTACAGGACAGATGATGTGGCCATCTTGAGATCGTTTGTCATCTGTCGGGCAGCGTTGACCTTGCAACGAACGCCGACCGTTGCGCTGATATCATCTTTTGCAGCCAAAAAAAAAAGGAAACAGAGAGAGAGAGAGAGAGAGAGAGACAGAGAGAGAGAGAGAGCTCTGTTGTTTTCGGTAATAAAGACAACATTTATGCCTTCCATTCGCGCTGCCAGTTAAAAGAGGCACAAACATGGAAATCCATTATGGAACGCTTCTTAAAAGTGTGACCAATCCTTGTTCAGTCAATTAGAGTCTGGAGACCCAGAATATGATGTTTGTCTGTTTAGCCCCCGACGCACAGATCAGCCGGATTTGACGATGGGAAGGGAGATTTTTTTTTTTTTTTTTTGGAGAGAGAGAGAAAGAACAGAGCGAGATGGAGGGATGGAGGGGCAGTGCAGCCAAGCACTGCTTATCTCTTTTCTTCTCCTCTGCTGTTCTCTCTCTCTTTTTTTTTTCTCCCCCTCCCTCTCTCACATATACAAAAGCATTAATGTGCAGCGGCGATGCGCTTTGCCATTGTTCTGTGTTTAAAAGCTTAAAAAGGGGGATGTTGTTTGTGTAACTGGCGGAGTTAGCGGCGCGCCACGGCCGTGTCCAAAAAAAAAAAAAAAAAAAAAAAGCGTGCGCTTAAAGTTGCTCGGCGGAAAGAGAGAGAGAAAAAAAAAAGGCAGCATAAAAGGGAGTGATAGAAAAAGCAGTTAATAAGAGCGGTTACCCCAGAATGAGCGGGGATGAGGTTTCACATTAAAAAAGATTTATCTTAAAGTATGGTGCTAATCCCTCCGGTTTTAATCCCCCTTCCCCGCCTCCCCCCGCCCCCCCCCCCAACCGCCGGCACCCCCTTCCCTTTGCTGCCGAGGCCTAATAAAAAACTATAAACCATAAAGTTCTTGCAATTTCTGGAAACTGGCGAATGCACGGGGCCCTGATTTTACAAGGATTCCTGGCCGGTGAATCACGGCGCTCCGAGAACTCATCCCTCTCACAACAGATTATTAAAGGAGGGAGGAAGTGGTACGGCGGAGGGCAAGGAGGACAAAAGGGAGAAAAAGGAACGGAGTGGAATGTTTCCTGATGCTGACGGTCGTGAAGGCAGCGGTGACGGCCGGGGGGTTTCTAATCTGTCACACTACACTATGTCATACAAGCATATGGGTGGATGAGACGCTCAGCCCACTGCATGTGTTTGATTCATGTTTCCTGTGTGTGAGAGAGAGAGAGAGAGAGAGAGAAAGGGGGGGGGGGGGGGAGATTTTTCTCTCTTCCTTGTTACTGCAGAAACTCACAGGTCTTACTTTGTGCCGATCCTGAACGCTCGCCCGTCGGCGCTGAGCGAGACAGATTCAGACTCCTCGCCGTTCAAGGACTGAACGAAACTCCGGCGTAATCAATGTTACGACGGATCAAAACACTTGTCACGTATGTGAGAGTTCTTCCGCCAGCAGTAAGTGTAAGTCTATGACTAACTGAGGGAGGGAGGGAGAGAGAGAGAGAAAGAGAGAGAGAGAGAGAGAGAGAGAGAGAGAGAGAGAGAGAGGGAGAGAAAGAGAGAGAGAGAGAGAGAGAGATGAGGATCAGGGGCCAGTTATTAGCCCGGCCCGGGGAACAAAGAGCCCCAGTGTTGGAGGGCAGCTTAACGCTGAGCCAGTTACTGTACCTTTCAAAACTAATATGTAACCATATCTGTTTTAAAAGGACGATTCATATTACTGTGAATGCATGAGAAAAGTTGTTCCCATCTCCGCGACCCAGGAAACTCGAATCCCACTCGTAATGACCCCCCCCCCCCCACACACACACACACCGCTCCACCACCACCCCCACTTCAATTGCAGGCCTGGCCTTTTGTGGAAAGCATCCCATTTGAAAAGATGGGGCACATTAAATTTTTGTAATGATGTAAAACATCCTCCGTTTTTTTCTTTTTTCTCTCTCTCTCCCCCGACAGGACAATGGCGCTTATTGTGCTTTATCGTAGCCGCGGCGACTCAAAAGGTCACCGTGGATGTGGCCGGGCGGACAAGGGCGGCACTGAATGAAAATTAGGTTATATGTGATCAACTAAGTTATTAATCAGATTAAAATGGATTCCCCTCGGCCTGCTGTTTAACTAGGCGGAGGAGAAAAAAAAGGGAGGGAGAGAGAGAGAGAGAGAGAGAGAGGGAGGGAGAGAGAGGCAGAACAATAGCCCAGTGTTTACTCGTGCAAAAACCAAAGAAAGTCATTGTTTTCCAGGCTGAAGTCATTGTCGCCGATGAGGCCGATAGCAGCAAGCCCCTCCCCTCCCAGCCCTCCTGTCCTTAAAGTGCAACGCCCCCCCTCAAAAAGCCGGCGCCCTTGCCGCGGACGCCCCCTAGCCTCATCCAGGTAACCTCTCTCTAATCCCGGTTAAATCCCGGCGATTAGAAACGAGCGGTGTTCCTCCGCCCACCGTTATTTCCCTAATAAAACAAACGCCCGCCAGGTTTTTAAATCCGGTCGCTGGGATTTAGCGACGCCAACAATGCCGTTTGTCTCCATCTCTGCCGAGGAATTAAGAGCATTTTCTAACTGCTAATGTTATAACGTCGGCGGCTTATTTGTCTCGGCGCGCGCCTATTCTCATTCCCCCTGCGGTTTCCTGTTTTTCTTCTTCTTCTTCTTCCCCGCGACAACTCTTGTTTGTTTGAGTCCTTATTTATTTGTTTCTCTGTGCCTTTTTTTTTTCTAATGTTGAAATCAAACACGTTTTTTTTTTTTTGTTTAGTGAGTGGTCGGGATCAGCCTTCACTACGGGGAATAATACAAGTTATTTGTCCTTAATTGCCACGGAGCTTTTCAAACACGCCGCCTCGCCGCCTCAGCTCCCATACCTGTGTTATATTTTTTTGTTTTTATTAGTATCACCGCACGCCGCCATTGATGTGGAATAACAGCGGAAATAAAAGTTGACATAGTTTCTTCATTTTTTATTTTTTCTCCCCCCCCCCTAGCTCCCTCTCCCTCTCCCCCCTCCCCCCGGCTCTCTGTTGTTTTTTATATATCTGTGTTTTCCTTGAAGTCGCGGCGGCATTGTCTCATTATGTGTCGACTAGCTGTGTAAGTGTAGTTATTATGCCTGTGTCTCTCTGTGCTCTCTCTCTCTCTCTCTCCCTCTCTCTCTCTCTCAGAGGAGGAGGAAGAGGAGCTTTATGAGTACAACTCCTCTGAGGCGTCCTCCTCACATCTCCGGGGGCGCCTGGGGAAGGGGAACGTTGCATTCTTAAGAGGAGCAACTCAAACTGAACAAAGTCTACAGGAGTCGGGGAAGAAAAGAAACAAACAGCAAACTAACGAGACGGGGAAGCAGAGATCATGTCAAATATATCGGGTTGGAAGGCCAATTTATAACCCATTGTTTCATGTTTTCGCGCGATATCGAATGCAATGCGCGCCAATGTGTGTGTTGAGGGGAGGTGGGGGGGGGGGAGGGGGAGGTATGTAGACTCGCATGCATACATAAAAGCATATGGTGCGCGTGCAAACACACACCCGGTGTGTGTGTGTGTGTGTGTGTGTATACAAACACAAACAGAGCAGTACTGTATGAATGTGATCTGCAACTCCCTGTAACCTCCCAGCTCCCACGCTCCCCCCCCCCCCCCCCCACCCTTGTATTTTCCCATCCCCTGCTTCTAAAATAATGAATAGAATAATTGTCGTGTAACATCGCTATCATCCAGTATTCGTCTCCGTTTTCCCTTTTTTTCAGGGGGGGCAACTCGATACTGCACTTCATTCACTCGACGCTTACTTCTAGGAAATGCGATGTGGCCAATATCAGGCCCCCGAAAACGGGTGAGACAGAGAGAGAGAGAGAGAGAGAGAGAGAGAGAGAGAGAGAGAGAGAGAGAGGGAGAGAGGAACGTGGGGAAGTTTGTGAAACCTTTTCAAAAAAAAAAAAAAAAAAAAAGGACCTTTCAGCAGCCGCAGCAGTTGATATCTGGGGAATTAGCGATGGGGGGAAATATTTTTAGTTAGTTCTGACATCTGCCGAGGAAAGAGGAGAGAGAGAGGAGAGAGAGAGCAACAGGTACCACCCTTAGGGGCTTGACAGCAGCTATTACAATTAATTGCTCTTTGAAAAACTATAGTATTTGCACTGTTGGGTGACAAGGTGATAATTCACCTCAGCACAAGTTAAACTGGTAATATTGTTGCGCATGTGAAATAGCACCTCTGGCTCGCCGACCGTCAGAGCTGTCACCCTGCGAGGAGGAGGAGGAGGAGGAGGAGGAGGAGGAGGAGGAGGAGGAGGAGGAGGAGGAGGAGGCACAATGAGAGACCCGGGGAGAAAGTGTATCGCCGACTGTCTCGGTAAAAGACAGACAGACAGACAGACAGACAGACAGGCCTGCAGACAGCTTAATCACTGGAGGAGCCCGTGCCCTCCAGCAACACGGAGAGAAAGAAAGAAAACAGAGAGAGAGAGATAAAGAAAAAGGGAGGATCCCGGAGTGTGGGAAAGTGAAATGCAGAGATGTGAGAGGAGGCAGGAGAGCTCGGTGGACTCGGAGGGAGATCTGTGGCTACGTGTTGGTTAATGTCTTATTTAGGTTAAGCTGCTTACGTGCCACTTTGCCGCCGTGTGACTGAGCATCACCGCCGTCAGGTGACAGAGTATTCCTAACAGTCCGCCAGACAGAAACCGTGCAAAGTTGTTGATGTTTTTTTTTTTTTTGTTGGCATCAAAATGTACCCATAATGCTGTGTAAGAGTTTGACAGACAGCGAAAAAACCGAAAGAGAGAAGAAAACGCTTCCGTGCCACAGTGACCTCCACCCAGACGCTGTCCACCCAGAACCAGGTTACTGGACTAGCCGGGTCCAGGAGGGGATCCTCTGTGTTTCTGCGTCCCGATCCCGGGGAGGTGGCGGCCCTGCTCTCCCTGTCACCGCGAGGCAGATCCTCGGCAGTGACTGATCGCTGGATGAATAAGCGAACAGCTTGTAACGTCACACCCACTTCCTGCCTGCTGCATTACTCAAGTCAGACGCAAAATGAAAAGGGGCGTCAACCGAGTAAAGGTTTTTAAATGGTTTTTAACAGACACATTAGGCCCCACAGGCCCCATTTGGTGTGATTTGGTCCCAGGGACCCAGATGGGAAGATCTGATGTTGTTCTGTCGAGGTGCCCTTGAGCAAGGCACTGAACCTGAACTACTCCAGTGTCAAAGTGTGAATATGAAGCAGGAAAACAGCATGGTGCTCAAGCCAACCGGCTCCCAGGTTAAATAAAGGTAACAAATATAGGTTGTATGAGACGATTTGAATGCCTTTCAGCCTCGGGTGCATCATTTAGTCATTTAAGGGTGTACCGAATTTATCGCAAAATGTGAAATGAAGCAGGAGATGGTCTCCTTCGTATGACTGTACGTTGTTTTGTTTACTCTCATTCCTACTTCAGGTCTACAGAATGATCACCTGAAGGGAAGTAAGCTATCTGTCTGGCTCATTAGGGGGGCCTGGGAGCAATACGTACCCCCGCCCTCTCTACCTGTCAACGCTGTGTGTGTGTGTGTGTGTGTGTGTGTGTGTGTGTGTGTGCGCACGTGCGTCTCTGTGTGTGTTCGCTAGCAGACTAACGACGACCAAATTAATAGTAATTAACCACCTGATGAGGACAGTATTATTGGCAATTACCAGGTTTTGCGGTATCACGACTTTTAAATGTGAGTGTGTGTACGCATGTATACAGGTGTGTAAATGTACCTGCAAGTGCAAGCCAGGCTGCTTCTCTTCTTTGCTCATTTTTGTACTCAAACAAATTTTGTATGAAGTTGTGGCGTGACGTTGCCACGACGACTCCTCCATGTGTTCTTTTGGCCCGGCGTGTGAATTTGCACACGTGAACTTCTCAGATGTTTTTTTATTTGCCCTTCGCTTGGTTTTCAACGGAAGAGAATAAGAGGCGAAACATTTCTCACGCACTGCTAGTATGACCGTGTCTTAAAGTGCGTCACTTCACCAGAAAGAAAATGACTTGACTTGACTCAAGAAAACTCTTAAAACAAGTTGATTTGCAATGGAAACAACTGAGATGTCACAGCCCTTGTGTGAAGACAACGAAGAGGCTTTAAGACTCGATATTAAATAGGATTAAATGACTTGTTAAGATTGATAATAACGTGAATGGCGAGCAAGTGTGTGTGCAAACATTGTTGTATCTGTGCATGCAGACACCTGCATGTGTGCATTTTCTGTGGTTGTGTGGTGTGTGTAGGTGTGTGTGTGTGCTCGTGTGTACGTGTGTGTGGTTGTATCCGTGAAGCCTACCTCCTCTTCCTCTTAAACCAGAGAAGGTGAAGATTATAGCAGTAACGCCAACTTTGATCCACTACGTCTGCATTTCACTGCCAGCCCACCAATCCTGCCATATGCTTTTAATTATCATCAATGCTTTAAAGAACCTGTTTCTCTCAAACACACACACACACACACACACACACACACACACGCACACACCACACCAGACTTTTATTACAACAGCCTGCACTTCACACCGCATGTGTTTGAGTGTGTGTGAGTTTGATTTCGCCTGCGTGCCTGTGTGAGTGCATATGTGTGTGTGCAGCACAGCTCTGGTATGGCGCTCTGACATGACCTCAGTGCTCGTGGGTTCAAATCCCACACAGTGAAGACAGCCTTCAGAGCGTTCCCTCTGACAGAGGTAATTGGCCACTAGTGACACAACCAGTGCTGCAATTAAATAGAAAACCAAGCTGCCTTAACCCTGTACACACACACACACACACACACACACACACACACACACGTGGAAACAGAGAGAGAGGGTTGCGAATGGGTGCTGACTAGGCCAGTGATGTCATAGCGAGGCTGTACTTAGAAAGTGACGAAATCTCGATTAACACATTATTCTTTTTTTGCACAAACAATGTTTTATTGTGGCCCAGCTGTTAGTCTAAAACTTGATTTCCTACGTTTCCCAGAATGCCTTTAGAAACCCCCCGGAGAAGGGGCGCAAACATGTTTTTTGTTTTATCCCAGGTGGGTGTATGGACCTATAACTACCCAACTAGCTTGTGAAAATTGGGGCGGGTCAATAATCAAGGCCCCTTACTCAAAATGTAAGATGTCTTCTGGCTGCATTGCATTCTGGTTTTTCAAAGCTACTGCAGAAATTCACACCTAGACCACGTTAAAGGCTCAGAAGTACATGCAACAGCACACTTGTTGTCATTCGTAGTGACACCGAGGCGCCGCCATACGCCTCTTGTGGGCAGGCAGAACAGGCGCCATCTCAGTTCCCTTGTGAAGTAGGCGTCTCTGCGTGAGCGTTTACCTCGCGATCGGCAGCGGCAAACACCAACAAACCGCGGCGGCGAGGATGAGAACCTCTGAGAGGGCACTTGCAAATTGGCAGCGACGGGTCTAATTGAGGATATATTTTGCTACTCCTGTCTCTCCTCCCTCGCTCCCTTACTGTTTACGTAGCCTACTTCTCAAATTGCAAGAGGCGCTCAGCGACGAGCTCTGCCATTTTCTCCTCTCCAAACCTAGAGCGCGCCCCCTATCCGAGCCCTGCGGAGCTCCGCTCCTGTCGGCGCCGCCCCCCCCCCCCCCTTCGAGCCTGTCAGTCTGACGATGTCTCGGCCCCTGCGTTTTAATATATTAGATGCGCGATGGGGCCGTAACGAAGTAAGCAATGTGTGAGGGGGCAAATGTTCGCACGCCCGCCGCCGCCGCCGTGTACAGCAGCGTTTGAATAATGTAATACTTCACGTTTGATAATGCACGGCTATAGATAGGTTCTCTGCCGCAGCCAAGTATTGATTGTGTTAAGCGCATCTACAGTAGAGTGAAACTGCACGCGCTCACATCAATCTCTACACTGTACACCGCACCTCGGTAACCGGATACCTCGGGCTGATTACGGAGACCTCGCGGCCGCTGCTGCCGTTAATGTCATTTATTGTTCAATTCAATCCCTGAGCCAATTTAGGGGGGGTGGGGGGGGTTAAGACGTGAGTGTGCATGTGCATGTGCATGTGTGAGAGTGCGCGTGGATACATGTGTATTGCGAGCCCCTCCCCCCCCCCTTGCTCTGGGCCGTGCTGATGAAGAGACAGCCGCTCCAGACGTGCAGTGCGTGCCCCGCGACAGCGAGCGCAAATTCAGGGGAGAATTTCGATATCAATGATTGATGCTCTATTTGCATACAAACCTAATGCAAACCCACTCCAGATAATCACATTTCACCGGGTCCGGATTGAGTTTTGGGGGACGTCTTCGCTACCCTCCCCCCCCCACCCCGGTCCCTCCACCCACCCACACCCACCAAATAACAGTGGAACGTGGGGGGGGTCCTTGCACTTCCCCTCATGTGTGACCCCAAGACAAGGAGTTTACAAGGGGACACAGAGAGGAGGACTGCGGTGGTGTGTGTCACTTCAAAATAAAAGTGTCTCTTTTCTCACCCATCCATCATTTGGAAACTGAAGTGGAGCCTATAGGCACGACGCTGTCAACCTATTACTATTAATAGTAGTAGTAATAGCAGCAGCAGTAGTAGTAGTAGTAGTAGTAGTAGTTGTACTATCACTGTACCTAACTTTAAATGCTGCTGGACTGGTAATATCCATGTTGTGATAAGGCCCTCTGAAAGACAGGATGGGTGGATGAACTATGACCTCCAGCTAGTGATCATCAAGCAATTATAGTTTCAGAAAATCAATCATTTATGTTCCCCCCTTAAAATACTGTACATCAGTTTATACAACTTGCCATGAAGATTAACATCAGCCTAAAAATGTGGGTACACTGGAGTGGTTTCACCCTCCACTACACCGCTGCGTGTTGGGCACAGATAGATGATAGTGAAGGAGAATAAAAACGAGAGACGAAAAAGAAAGGGCTCATGTCCTCTTCACCCTTCTGAGTTTGGCATGTATTTGTATTCCAGGACAGATACAAGGAACAAGAAAATACCTAAATCACTTTGATCACCAAGTGAAGACGACTTAAAACCAGATCCATTTTTACCCAAAACATCCTTCCGGTTTGGGGGGGGGGGGTGTGGGGGGGTCAACCCATCATGCCCCCTCGCTCTCCCTACACGTTCTTTTACAGTTGCCAATAAATCAAGCTGTCGTACTTGGTAAGCTTAGCTGTTTGTGCTTCCTTTGACCTGTGGCGTACAGTACAGCGTGGTATTATCTGGTACAGGAGACATTGTACTGCTGGATACCGATAGCTGGTGACTGCTGGGGGGGCGGGGGGGGGCACAAAGGTGACTGTCAGGGTGTGAATAAGCTACTGTAATGACACGGTAAGTACAAGAACACACACACACACACACACACACACTTCCATGCATACCGGTGTACGTCTTTATTTTACTACTGCTCCTATTCTATTTTTCGATGCTATCTTCGGTGCCATCCAGGAGGTTTGAATGGGGTCACGGGCATGTGGGGGGGGGGGGGGGGGGGGTGTATCTATTGCCACGAAGTTGGATATATAATCACTAGCTGGGTTTTCTTATGACAATGAAAGCCTGACTCGGACTAGGACAAAAACACAACATGTAAGAAAGGCTTTTGTTCGGCAGACAAAGCCTTATCTAAAAAGGTCAAGCGTTCCTAGTTTCAGTGGGAAGCGCCGACGTCACGGGGGCCGGCTTTCACAAGCTTCCTGATGAGACAATGGCGAGGGCATTCTCACACAAAGCTTCCATTAAATAAATAAAAATATATCGCGCTCATTTTCGCGGCCTTTTTCTCCCCCCCCCCCCGCGATGGGCGAGATATGCGGAGGGCCCGGTTTTCCGCCACAATAGATAATGTTTTGTCAGGTGGAAAGGTCGAGGCAGACACATGCATTATCAAAGGGGGGGGGCGAGGTGGGGTGCGTTACTTATAATAGGTTTGTGTATTTCCCGCTGCATCTTCACGAAGGCGCGCCGGTAAACATGAACTCTCGCGTTGTCGGTGGAAATGCATCATTCTATCACTCTGTTTTCCACGGAGACGAAACAGCTGTTATATGTTATTAGAGCACACGGTTGCTCGGAATAAGCTACCTATCGGCGCTAAGTACAGATGAAAAACAGGCTCTTATTTTGAAACAATCTGCGGGAGGGCTGCTGTTCTTCAGGACAGATCTTTTCTGTTTCGCCATTCAGTGTTTGCTGGCAGCGTGCAGTGGAGTAAACCCCGTAAAAAAGATAGTGTCTGAATGAGTGAATATATATCTTATAACTCATATAACTCAAACCTCTCAATTTACAGAGTTGTCATCGATGGGATATCAGTAAATACTTTCTGTCTCTATGTGACTGTGTGTGTGTGTAAATCAGTGTTACACAGTTCAACTCCAAGCCTGGTCTTTTACTTTCTTCCCAGAGAATTTTTTTCGCCCCCAACCACCCCTAAACTGCAAAAGGGCACCGTGTGGGGGAAAAAAAAAGAAAAGAAAGAGAAAAGGCTTCCTTCTTCGGTCTCAAGGAGCGGCTGTAACCTTAGCAAAATCATGAAAGCTGACAGTTCATTTTTCACAGGGTCATAGATCGGCGAGTCTTATAAAGTAATGGGCTTTTGGGAGGCGGCTTTATGAGAGCTAAGATAGTTAAGAGACATGTGGAGGAGATGGCACAGGGAGCCGAGGTCCTGCTCTCGCTCGCCCAGGGTTATTCCCTCCACGCCGCGGGAGAGGGAGGGAGGCGCCACACTCCCAGTAATATAAACGTGTAATAAAGATTAATCTGTTGCTACTCGCCAGGCCGATAGCTTCTAAACTTGCTTGAAATAAGGCTGAAATCACTTCAGAGCCAATCTCAAGACCTTCGGTGAGTGTCTGAGATTCTTTTTGTGGGTGTCAGGAAAAAAAAAAAAGAAGTGTTTGTCTTGTGTGTTTTAGTGTGCGTGCCTGTGTGTAGTGGTGGGAAAATTGAATTTGTGCTTGTGTCTGCATGAGTAGGTGAGCATATCTGTGTGCCGACAGGGGTTAAACACACACTCACCGGGTGCCTCTGCCCTCTTCATGCTCCCCATGGCTGCTCCTCCTCCTCCTCCTCCTCCGCCGCCGCCGCCCAAGCCGTTGAACGCCGCGAGGTTGTCGTTGCTGTAGGCTCTGAGGACAGACAGCATGTTCATGTTCATCTGCTGTTCTAGGTGGGTCTCCTTCAGTAGTCCCGGGGGACCTCCGGGAGACGACAGGAGGCCCAGGCCCTGCTGCCACTGCTTCTCCAGGGACAAGCCTTGGTTCTGGGGCTGGGGAACTAGGGAGAGTGGGGTCATGCTGGAGGAGGATCCGGCTCCGCTCCTCTGGGGAGGCGCTGGAGAGGAGTCGCCCTGGAGCTGCGCGGGGAGGTGTTGGAGTCGGTCGGAGGCTGGGCTTTCTTCCTCCTCTCTGTCCATCTCCATGTGTCCATCCTCCTCTCTTTCCTCCTCCTCTTCGGCCGCTCCTTCGTCCTCTTCTTCATCGTCAGAGTGATTCTGGCGCTGCTGTCTCTTGGGGGTGGTCGAAGGGGTCTCGCTGGCACTGCACTCCCCAGCTTTTACGCCCTCATCGTCAGATCCACCCTGGTCCTCCTCAGCCTCACCACAGGAGCCCCTATCAGAAGCCTGGTCATCCCCAGCTGAAGATGCTCCTCCCAAGGCCTGGCTGGGCAGGTCCAGCCCCTGGTCTGCTGGAGTGCCGTACCCCTGGAGGCCCTGGTTGGCCCTTGGGGATCCATCATACAGGCCTCCATACTGCCTGTAGAAGTCACTCTGGAAGGGGTTGTGGGGAGGGTCCATGTGGCTGTTCCAGCCTCCATGGTTCTTCTCTCCATCTCTATCTCCATCTCTGTCAAGGGTCAGACCAGAGGTCTTGGTGCTGGATGAATGGTGGGTGGAGGTGGTGGTGGAGGAGGCCTCTCCGTGCAGCTCCTTGCCTGCATCGGAGCGCTGCTGTTGGGCTTTCCCCAGATGGTTGGCCTGGAGGTGGAGAGCCATGAGCTCAAGGGAGGCCGTGGAGAAGGAGCAGAAGAGGCAGCCATGCCAGGCCACGTTGTCCTGGATGGTGACTGAGGAGCCGGGGAGAGAACCGGATGCAGACTCAGGCCGGACCGACACAGACAGGTCCAACGGTTCGTACTGGGACCCGGGCTTGCCTGGCTCGGAGTTCTGTTTGGCTTCAGCCCTCTCCTCTCTGTCCGGGTCAGCCGAGGCGGCCCGCTTGGCTTTGGGCTCACCGCTGTCATAGTAGCGCTGGGACTGAAGATGGACTGAACTCTGGGTGTCCTTCATGTCTTTCTTCATGGAGCTGAGCACAAAGCTGTCCATGAAGGCCTGGAGGGAACCTTGGAAGTGGACTCCATTTCCCATCATGCTTTGGTAGGCCCTGCCTAGGTCAGAGAAGCTGGCGGGGCTGTCCGTTGCTGCGGAGACCAGGGAAGATGGGCCGTCATTGGAAGTCTTCATGTTCTCAGCGGAGGAGGCGGAGTCAAAATGGCGGTCCCCGCGTTCCCTGTCGCGGTCTCGCTCACGTGGAGACATCATGCCGGGTGGCGCCCACTGGTGCGGCAGCAGCGGACCTCCCCTGAAGTCCAGGTTGGGGGGCATGCCCTTGAAAACGTTACGGAGGACATCCGGGCGAGCAAAGATGCCGCCGCTGGCTGTCTTCCCATGATCCTCTTTGTGCTCGGAGGAGGGAGTGTGGCCGGAGGACGGGCCAGTGGTGGCGGCGCCGTTCTGGCGCTCGCGGTGGTGGCGCTCCAGGTGGTACTTCAGACTGGCAGACTGGGTGCCAGCATAGTCACAATGAGGGCATCGGTAGGGTTTCTCTCCTGAGAGGCCAAGAAAGAGACAGAGAGAGAGAGAGAGAGCGAGAGAGAAAGAGAGAGAGAGAGAGGGAGAGAGAGAGAGAGAGAGAGAGAGAGAGAGAGAGAGAGAGAGAGAGAGAGAGAGAGAGATTGAATAATTAACCTGATTATTAGATTGACTGGATATCAAAGCCTATTTATTGGAGCAGGGAATGTGGACCCTAGGGTCATGTAACCTCCCTGAACGAAGGAAATGAGGTCAAATGAGTCGAGCTAAAGAAATGATATGCATTTCATTAACTATCATAAAATAAGAGGATGTTTAGTAATTGCTTTGCATTAGGCTGGCATCAAAACACATTAGAAACCCCACAAGAGGGTGAAGAGAAAAAGGGTAAAAATGGAAAAGAGAAGAGAAATACATGCAACATAGAAGGAAGTTATATGGAGAAACCACAACACAAAGCAACATTTAACTCAATCCTACATTCACCCAACAATCCCCTGTCTCTTCTCTTTTCGGCTCTGCTCCAATTGTTGTGTGTGTGTGTGTGTGTGTGTGTGTGTGTGTGTGTGTGTGGTGGGGAGGGGTTGGGGATGGTGGCGGCATCTGAATATGGGTCGATCCAGCTCGATCCAGCCCCGCCAAGTGAGCCATCACTGACATCAACACCATAAAAAACCTTTCACCATATGGTGCTTTCAGTCCACTACAAGAGATAATATTTTCAACTGACAACAAAACTGTCTCGATGCTATCTCTGTTTGCATGAGCGAGGACTGGGGCTGAGGGTGCGGCTGGGCCTGTGTGTGTGTGTGTGTGTGTGTGTGTGTGAGTGTGTGTGTGTGTGTGTGCGTGTGCGTGTGCGTCAGCCTGCGGTGGGCTCGTCGTGCCTCTGTTTTGGCCTTGTTTGCTGTCAGGCCTGTGCCTTGGCGATGAGAGTGCGATTTCTCGGACGTTCCCTATTTGCAGTTTATCTTGGGATTCATAAATCAGCCGCGGCATAAGATCTCCCGGACCATCGGCACGCCGCGCTGCACTGGGAACGAAATATGGATGATACACTCCAATGTAAGACTGAGTCAATGAATAAGAAGAAGAAAAAAAAAGGGGAAAAAATGGAATTCTGCAGGCGACATATGCGAACCACATGCTTGCGTTTCACTGCTGCAGTGTGGCCCTATGATAAAGAACAGCATGATTCACTGAACAGATCAAAGTGATTCATATTAAAGGAGGAGTGAATCCATTGTGTAACATTAACATATACTTATTTACGCTGAGTATCCATATTCATGTTCCTGATAATGGTAAAACAGCTCCATCCTGCCAGCGGTGGATCTTCCTCTGGAATGATGCTCCGCTATGTTGAAATAGAACGCATCCTGCTAGCAATTATAACAGGCTTGGAGTATGAGCCAGATTTGGATTCATTAAACAATGAACAGAGAGGACAAAAAAATGCTAAGCTTGACTTTTTTTTTTTATATACATATGAAAAGTTCCCAGAATCGAGTTTCTGCTAAAGGGATAACAGATTGACTGTGTGAAGAGAGAGAGAGAGAATTAAAAAAAAGGGGTGTTTGTCAAGTGTTGTGTGTGTGTGTGTGTGTGTGTGTCTACATATATATATGGCCATAACATGTTTAGATTATACACATGGAAACCATTTTATAAACGGAAAAAAAAAAAAATTGCATTGTTACGCAAGGCTGGTTTGAATGATTTAAGTCGGGCTGTGTAGTAAATCATGGATATAATTAGCAAATGGCATACTGCTCAAGTAATTTATCATTATTTGGAGGGCACCATTCCAGAAAAAGACTCTGCGATCTGCAGACCTACTGCAGAGTTCTCAAATAAAGGGCCACAAACACCCAACTCAATACAATATTGATACAGGAGGAGAAAAGAATAAGAGGGAATACAAAAGAAAAGAAAAGGTGGAGAGAGAGAGGGGGAGAGAGAGCAGGCGGCTGAGACGGATACTTCTGACTGTAGATGGGAAGACGGAGTGATTTGATATCGTTTCTTTTACACTAGAGTGGCTATGAAGCATAGAGTATATTTAAAATAAACCATGCGAGATGAGCTTTTAACCCAATAAGTGCTCCTCCTGTGAGCTGCTGAACAGAGGCTCGGCTGATTTAATAAGGAAACGTCCCTGATGCAAATGATCATTCTCAATTCCTCTAACTGGACAAAATGATATTCTAGGAGCCAAATTAGACAGAAATTAGACTGATCTGATTTTTTTTTTCTTCCCCTCCTCTGCCTTTTTTCCCCTTATAAGAGGTTGTTAATGTTCATGGGGGAAAATAAAGATTAATGCTCCATCTACGTATCTAAAATAAGAATGAAAGGCACAAGACGGCCTCGCGCGTCTGACACTCGCCTTTGATGTCGAGGTGCAGAAGAAGAAGACGCCGAGGTGAAAACAAACACCCCCCCCCTTAAAACTAAGCCTTTAAATATATCTGCAGTGTGAATGAGACAGAGGAGTGTGCATCTAGATGCGTGTGTGTGTGTGTGTGTGCGTCAGAGTGTGTGAACACATGTTTGCGTGTCTGCCTGAGCCAGTGTGTGTGTGTGTGTGTGTGTGTATGTGTGTCTTGCAGGGCCATTTGGACTGGCTAAGACATCTGCTCCATCATACGTCAGGGGCCTGGTGTGACATCTGGGGAATATACTGTATCCTGCCTTGCAACATTACACACAATTTACTGCTAAAGGTCATTATGTACCCGTTAATCCACTTTTAATTGATATCAGCGCAAACAGCACAACCTCCCAGCCACATGACAGATCGCTGCCGCCACAAAAACAGGAAATTGCTATTTGGGAGTTAAAAATAGAAACGGTAAAAACTTTTGGCTGTTGTCCTCCTTTCGCGTCTCGTTTTCTGACCAAGGTGAACCGGTGAAAAGGGATGGAAAGGGACGGAAAGGGAGGAAATCTTTTGTGGGAAAACTTTTATTTTGAAAAACAAGAGCTTGTGAAACTTCTAAGTGACACCTCCGTGGGTATGAATTGTTCCCTCCCCCCCGATCGCCACGCTGGGGTCCGTTTTCCTCCCGCAGTGTGTTTCCACTTTATGTTGCTGTCGCTGATTTCATATGAATTGTGACGGCGCCATAGAAACAAGTGAGGATAAATACCCCCAACCTGTACGTGGGGGGCAATTAAAAGGGCTAAATAGGTATGACATACTGGAAGATGAATTTCCTCATGGCCGAGGGGGGGAAAAAAAAACAAAAAACAAAACAAAACAATATAACATCTGAGAGATTGATTGAGGAAAGTTGCTTTACATCTGTTCAAAGTGAACTGAAGTGAACTGAACCGCTGAAGTTAGCGGTAGTTAGGGAGGGTTGAGTCTATCGATATGATTGTTATTGATCCAAAACCAAAAACAAAGACGCGTCAGAGCCCGGGGTAGAAAATCAAATGACATAGAGAGAGAAAAATGCGCGCGAGAGAAAAAAAAAAAAGGTAGAGGCAGAGAGAGAGACACTTGCAGAAAAAGGAAAAAAAAAATAAAGGAGAACAGGGAGGGAGGGAGGGGAGGGAGAGGAATGGAGAGGGAGATCACAGGTCCCTCTTGATTCATTCTGATTACAAGGTTAGGTTAAGGTTAAGTGACATGGGCAGGGCCTGCCTCTCCTCTCTCCCTCTCTCTCCCCCTCTCTCTCTCTCTCTCTCTCCTCGTTTAAAGGTGAGCGGGGACTCTTATTGGTTCTGCCGCCCTGCCTGAAGTTATGTGTGGCTATTGTCAAGAGCGAGGACCTTTTTATTTTTTACACACAGCTGCTTACTGCTAAATAGTGCCTTGTCCAGAAGGGGACAATCTGGGCCTCTAATTGCTGTCAGTGAAGCCGAGATTCATTATGTGACTTTCCCATTAAAATGTGAGCATTAATTTGTATAATGAAATATCACCCTCTGCAGTGTGTTCATTAGCTGTGGGGCCCCACACTGTAGCGCCATGTTAGCTACCTCGGAAAACTGCGGTTAATTTTGCTAATGGATATTTTCCCACTCACTGTTCAAGAGGAAATTAATACTGTAACATTAGCTCTTTAACTTTTGGAGAAATTTAAATTCACTTCATTCCTTTCAAGCCGGCGTTAGCCGCTCATTAATCTTGGCGTCGCGTCGCACAATGCAACGGGGCCGAGCGGCTCGGTAAGCAACTCCATTGTGTCGCTCACGTTGCATTAGGATGAAGGAGGGCGGCGGTGGCGGGGCGGGGGGGGGGGGGCTCGGCTGTCATCTGTGCATTTCTCAGCACAGAGAGGATCTTTAGCCGCTGTAAAAGTCATCTCGCGGATGTAATCAGGGTGTCACAGTAGAGTTGGTGTGATTAGGTTATAGGGATGATTTAAAGGCCACATGTTGTGGATGCATCAAGCTGTTTTTCTCTCCGCGCGGCGGAGGGCTACGCTCAGGTTGTGCTTAGATAGGCCCGCATCCAGGACGCATTCCATTCCAAAAACAGCAACATCCTTTCTAACCGCCCTCAGTCTTGGGTCCTAGGTGCGGACACGTTTACTCTCCCTTCCTGGATTATTTAAGTGTTTTAATGTATTTTGGAGATCAGAATGATGGAATGTGAAACGTCCACCAGACTGCTGAGTGTGTGTGTGTGTGTGTGTGTGTGTGTGTGTGTATATGCATATGTGTGTGTGTGTGTGTGCTGTACGTTTTGCTGAGCACATTAACGTCAGGCCTGGGATGAGGCCTCTGTTTCCTCCAGGATGAAATATGGCCCTCCTGGGGACCCTTACTGTACCACTCAAAGCAGGCATAACTCAGCTCTCTCACCGCTAGGTAACATATCCCCCCACTGAACCTGCCACACACACACACACACACACACACACACACACACACACACACACACAGCACCATAATGTAGCTGAGGATGGCCTGGCTGTGACCTGGATGTGCTATTTAACACAGGGATCCTAATTATGTCAGTGCACCAGGCGTGCTACCACGCCGTACAGTCGTCTCTCTAATTCCCCTCCAGGCCTGAGGTATGTGCCTCTTATTAAGGCGGGGGGACGGGGTTACAGCGCGGGTGGTCTCCCATTCTGCCTTTTAAGTGCACGGAGAGGGAGGATAAAGCAACAGACAGAGAGAGAGAGAGAGGGAGGGAGGGGGGAGAAAAAAAAAAGAAGAAAAGCTAGCATTGATTTTTCTCAGCTGTAAGGGATTTCCATTTTCAGTTTTGAGTGTCTTCGCCTTGGCATCTCTGCTGCTGGCACTCAAGGATTACTGTTCTGAAGTGCAGAGACGGAGTAAAAAGGTCAGGGCGGTCGGACTTTTCAAGAACATCTTGAGGGATCTCAGAAAAAAAAAAGAAAAGAAATGAAGCGCCCGCGACGCGTTTGGTTCAGGCGGGACTCGTAGTCACGCGTCCCGTCAGCTGATCGTCAGCTGATCCGACAAACTCCCAATCGTGTTTTGACACTTTAAGCCGCCGGAGATCCTGTTTCATCCCTGCGGTTTCCTACCTGCTGCGGTGCCGGTTGTGCCGCTCACTCTGGGTGGCGCTGCTTGGACTCATGCGGGGAGCAGAAGCCCGGACCAGCCAGACGCCACTGGTTCCTGACTGAAGCGACATTACGTCTTTGAGATGCTCTCTCTCTTTGTCCGTTGGTGTCGCGGTAAATAAAGCGGTGGCTGATCGGTGAACTCAAGTCGGTGATCATAATACAGCCAGCAGAAACAAAAAATCTATTATATTTTCAGAAAAAAACATGAACTTATTTCCCTTGCAGATGCTGTGACCGCGGCTACCAGGGGACGGCGGGTAGGGAAGCTCGGGTGCCTTGCTCAAGGACACTTTGCCAGGACAAAGCGGTCGTTGCAGGGGATCAAACCCGTGACCTTTTGTTTACGGTTTCTCCGAACCACCCCCCCCGCCATCTATTGCACGGTGTGAATACCGATTGCATCAGTGCTGGGGAAAAGGCTCCCGGGTGCGCACCCTGGGACGGCTTTGTACACTGGCCGGTTAGCCCCGGCGTCCTTGTCGTAAGGTGCCCTCGCCGTCGTCTAACGGTGACTTTAACCTGGATGGGTAGTGGGGCGTTTCTGCCTCGCCGTGGGTTGCAACCCCGGCCGCCGTCCACAGTCCACATCATTACTCTGACTGGAGCCGTAACCTCCCGGCGACACAAAACGGCGGACGGCTCGCCGCGAAGTTAGAAAGGGGGGTGGGGGGGTGGGGGGGAGATGTATGGCTGGAGCGCCCGGCTCAGAGGGCCAGGGCGCCAACGGCCGGAAGCCAACGTCAACTCAAAACGCAAACGGTAGACAGGGGTGGCGGCTTTGTTTTGGTCGGGAAGTTATTGAGAGTTAGCGAGTGTGAAATTGCCCTCCGAGTGATGTCATCGGAGGACACTGAACCCTTGTTGTGTTAATTAGAGCTCAATGGAATGATGAAGATGGGAAAACAGAACGGGAATGGCCCTGAGCCTCGGTGAGGGACGGCGAGGAAGCGCAGGTTCCCCGGTACTATATTGCAGTGTGAATAGGTTTTTTACTTCAATTTGAAGACAACGCGTTATAATCAGATATCTAATGAAGTAAAGACCGCAGAGAGCAGACCTCCGGGGGAATCAATTACATCCAGGGGACCAAACAGGATTATGAGTTGTAGGTGCGAATTATGTGTTACAGATGAAACGGGGTGGCGGGGAGCCGCGGTGCTCGGGTGCCATTTATTTTCAGGACATTGTGTTACTGTGATTTGGATACCGCGGCCATCTGTCCTCTTCATTCTGATGGAGGCAGCGGATTTCTCTTTCCTACTTTCTTCTTTCTTTCTTTCTTCCTTTCTTTCTTATTTCCTTTCCTACTTCCTTTTTTTTTCTTTCTTTCTTTCTTTCTTTCTTTCTTTCTTTCTTTCTTTCTTTCTTTCTTTCTTTCAATATAAAAAAGAGAATTCCTTTGAATGAGAGTGAAGTAGATTTGGACCAATGTGTGTTTCTGAAGGCGAATATGCTGGTACTATTTTTTTTTCATTTAAATTTGACAACTTCATGTTGCATTAGAGTCAGGTCAGGGTCCGGGCTTCGCATTGACAGCTTAGTATTTGTCAATTATACCTAAAAAAAAAAAATTAATCAAACAATCTGCATCACTCAGATCAGGTGGATGACACCGGCTGGCCGACGTCCACGTTTTAATAAAGCGCCAATATCGGCAGACGGATCTATCGGCCGAAACCCCCCGGTAGGGATGTCAACACGACTAGCGGGGTGAATATTGCATGAAGCGTGATAAATGTTTGATAACGGCGCCGGTCGGCCGCTGCACTGACCTGTGTGTATCCTCAGGTGGACTTTGAGGTGGTGCGAGGTGCGGAAGGACTTGCCGCAGTAGGGGCAGTCCTTGGAGGACGAGGCCAGGCTCCGCTCTCGATGCTGGGACAGAGACGGCTGAACGCTCCCCGCCGCCTTCCCCAGGTCCTCCCCGACATCTGGAGCAAGACAGCACACACACACACACACACAAGGAGGGAGAGACAAATGGAAGGTGTGTTGAATGTCACTTCAAGCCAGCCCTCCACACATCACAGCACAACTCTTTTTTTTTCCCCTCCCTCCCCCATCCTCTGTCTGTCTCTCATTGTCCCTCTCTTCGCTCAAATGTGCGAACGCAACACAAAGTCACAAACGCATCAAACGGGTTCAACGGGCCGCGCTATTTTCCTCTCTGACAGAACGCTGACAGTTCATAAGCTTTTCAGTATCTTTCCAAACACCATCGGCCTGAGCTCCCCCCCCACCACCACCACCACCACCACCACCGCCACCCCTTTTCTCCTCCTCTTCTCCCTTTTCAGTGTTGTGTGTTTTTTTTTTTTTGTATTTTTATCCTCGCTATCATCATCCCTCGCGAGCGCACGGCAGAGTGTGTCGGGAAAAATGAACAATACAAAAATAAGAAAGAAAGAAAAAAAAAAGAAAAAAAGAAGCAGATATTTGGCTGTGTCAGCGTTGCGGGATCTCTTCGCGTCTCTTACCCGCGACCCGATTTTGACAGGTAGCTGTCAGAGATATGATAGGGTGATAACGGTTTTGACCCCGCCCTCCGCCACTTCCACACACACACACACACACACGCACCGAAAAAAAAAGACGACGCGCAGTTTAGCGCAACAACGCGCCGCTATCGACATAATCACCTGCTGAATACGAATCTGAAGACGAGCGACAGCAGCCGGCGAATGTGTTGACAGCAGCATAATCTGAGGTGAGGATGTCATCATCAGATTGCACTCGCCGGCCTTGTACTAATGGTGAAGAGTGTCTGATGTACTGACAGTCAGTACTGAAGGCCCTTAACGGGGGGGGGGGGCAGACCCGGGAAACACAGTCAGCTCAAAACAACCGATACCAGAATACTTGAAAGGAAGCAGAAAGTGTCACATCCTGAAGCCGTGAAGTTAAATTAAAAATATCTTCCATTATTCGCCGTGTGAGTGGAAGAAGCAACCCGGCGCTTCACAATAAGGTATTATGGCACGGGAAACTTTGAAGCTTTTGAAACTGTTTTGAAGTGAAGATGTTTAGGCCTTGATTTCACAAAGCGATGCGGGCGGCATCTACGGGACGGCTGCGGACGACGTCTCGGCTTTTATTTTGGCGTTGTATTTACCCGGGTTCTCAGCGTCAGCCTCAGCAGCCTCGGAAAA